>MNCI01030251.1:16861-37364 GCA_015680685.1 Gnetum montanum | reverse complement strand
GCTTCACAGATTCACCTAGCTGGTTCTCTGCATAACCAGTCAGGTCTGCTGAGTCTAATGTTCTTTGGTGGAAATATGCTGGGCCGAGCATCAATGTTGAAGACTCTAGCCTGGCGCTACAGTTCCTCTCTCGTGGCCCGCCCATTCTGTCTCGCCCAAAACAGTACCTGACTCAACAACCTCACCAGTAATTCGCACGAGCAATGGTATCCTCTGCTTTCTTCTTTGGTTTCAGGTCACTTGTTATGAGGACATCATTCGAAGCTACATTCATCTGGGTGGTTAAGTACAAACAGGATTTTGAAATGGCTGCCTAGGTTAGCCTGTCCACTTAGGAGTGCATCCCTATTTTCTTTATAATCCTACCCCTAGCTNTCTATGCAAGCCCCTTCATCTACAAAATGATGGCATAACTCCATGCAAACGCAATCGCAGGAGAAAGCCTGAGTGCTTATGCATGAAAAAGCTATCCCTACTCATTTAGGTCTTCCCCGAACCTCATTTGAGCCTTTCATGAACCTGTTTCCTACTATCCTATCTACTGTTTCCCTCATCTCTGCATCTCTATGTTGAGAGGGCGACACTTGAGTAATCATGGATGAACATTGTTCGTACTTCTACCTATTCGGTGTTTTGTATTCTTTGTCGATGTCTTTTGGGCAAGCCCTCTAACCGTCAACAAAGAGGGGCCATTGAAACACCATAGAAATCGCAAATTGAACTCAGGCGAAGATTTGCGATTCGGGCGGAGGTTTGCGACAGCAATTCAGAAGACAAAACAAAGCAAAGAGGCGCGCAGCATCAAGTCTCCGAGTTTCTCACAGATTTTAAACTTTCTTTGTTTTCTCTCTTTACGCTGCATTACACAACAGAGTGTAATGTCGCTCAGCGTGATTCTATTTAGCGTAGCCCGATATCAAAAAGCAACTTACTTCACCAGTTTTGACAAAGCTTAAAGCTTAAAACTTGTCGCATATTCGGCTAAGTCTTTGGCTCAGAGCTGAGTTTACGCTTCGTTACGTAGAGTAGCGTAACAAGCTTTAAAGAAGACAAAGTCAGGATAGAAGGAAGATTTGTAGATTGACTTCTTTTCTTTGCAGATTGGTCGCTTTACGCTTATTACGCTACGCAACTTGGACAAGGGTAACTTGTTGTAAAGTTGACCATTTTTACACTCTATTACGCTTTGCGGTGTAAATGAGCGTAAAACAGCTGGGATCAACTACTCCTATACTCTATTACGCTTCGCCACACAATGTAGCGTAAAGCTAGCTAAAGCAGTTACGCATCTACTATCCACACGCACAATATGCTGATAAGCGTATTGTGCGTAATCATGAAGTAGCTTTGGCAGAAGTGGTCGATAACGTATTTCGCTCCCCTTCCCAAAACGTAATGCAACGTAGCCAACTTGAACATAAATTTTACTAGGTCAATGGTGTATTAAAAGTTCAGGACACATGTCATCAGGGTCGTGCTTTCTCCATATGTTGTCGAACCTATAAATACTCTAGTTGGCAAAGAAACACAAAGCACCCCTGGGTAGCATCTGTAGCTTTTGGCAACATCACCTTTTAGCAGAGATAGAAGACATTTCGCTTGAGCATTTTGCAGTAGGAGCAATCAATCCTTTGGTGAAAACACAACTCTCTCCATTGGCGATCATTGGCAGCTTTGAGCAGAGACTACCGAAGGCAAAAAGAGCAGATCAGAGATCAAGAGATTATCTGGTGTGGTTTGTAAGGTTCATTGATCAGAAACATTTGATCAATAGACATCAGAGCTTGACCTTCCTTGCATCCCATCTCTGGCTTACGAGGTAGATTGAGCTCCATTCTGTACTCCTTGTTGAATAGTTTTCTTATTGTTTTATGTATGTTCCGCACAAGGTAATCGGAGTCTTCCCATAGTAACTTTGTATACAAAAATACTCTTTTTTTGGGTCAAAGTACAGATCTTGAAATCATGCATTTCTCTTAAATTCAATTCCCTTTGTTGTGTTAATGTTGCCATTATTGCAATTTATCTACATCGTTTTCCTCTCCTTTCACGATTTATCGAATCAAATCGTTCCACGAAACATCTATAATCTTCGTCGATTTACTGATTAAGTAAGTCCCTATCTAATCGACAAGACCGTTCAGGGCGCTATGGATTCGTTTTCTCCTGCATAGCCCTCTCATGGATCTGTGCTTAAAACTGTGTACATGGATTTTGTTTGGTATTTTTCCAGCTATCGACATTTTCCGTCGTTACACAGGTATTCAAGGATGGTCCATCATCATGAAAGTAGGGGTAGTAGAGGACATCATAGGTGCCATGTCCATGATAGAGGCCATGATTATGATGAGCGTTTGCTTGCCACTTAAAGCATGCTAAACATCACAGAGGTGGTGAGAATTCCTACAAGGCATCTAAAGGATAGTTGAATTAAGAGGTTAGACATGAACAATATCCCCAAGTTTCAAGGAGAAAATAACTTAGATCAATAGATCCATCTTTAGAACTTTCATAGTGCATGTGCCTTAAAAATGTAAAGAATGATTGACAAAATCTTAAGCTATTCCCAAGGACACTCATTAAGGAAGTAGAGAGTTGATACCAGTTCCTGGAACTGAAATCCATCAAATGGTGGAGTACAATGCTTGAACTATTTAATGACAAACATTATATGTACTCCTAAGTATCCAAATTGAGGAGGTAGATCTAAGGATGGAAATAAGGGACACATGAACCCTTGGATGTAGCCATGGACCAATACTATTCTTTGTTGCATAGATATCCTAGCCATGGTTATTCTCAATAGGAACAACTTTGCCATATCATAGATGGGCTCTTATTAGAAATGAGGAGAACTCTTGGAGTGTATGCCCAAGGGAAATTATCAAAATGAAGAGCCCATTAGATTCAAAGTCTAATTGAGTAGGTAGTAAAGGAGGAAGAAAAGTTGAGAAAATTGAAAAATGCAAAAGAATACAATAGGGACTCTTCCATCACAAAGAGGAAAATTTACTTTTGTGAT
The DNA here is from genome assembly GCA_015680685.1 of Gnetum montanum. Classification (NCBI taxonomy): domain Eukaryota; kingdom Viridiplantae; phylum Streptophyta; class Gnetopsida; order Gnetales; family Gnetaceae; genus Gnetum; species Gnetum montanum. The sequence continues at coordinate 34,342 of MNCI01030251.1, read as the reverse complement.
AGTGAGGAGGAGTCACTACTTGATCAGGTGCTAAATAGAAAGACCTTGTTGATCAAAAAATCTATGTTTGAAATTTCAGCTAAGGTAGATAAAGTGTGGGATTTTTTGGATGAAAAATTCCAAATTTCTCTAAAAATTGAAAAAGAATCAAGAAAGTAGAGTAGTAATTGTGACTGTAGGAGGTGGAGAGAAGCTGAACATGCCTACCAAAGAGGTAAGGGCAAAGCTACTGTAGTAGAAGAAGTTATGGAAACAAAATTAAATAATGATGATGGATGTGACATCTACCAATATGAACATTCTAAAGGATGTTACCCTTTTGTGTCACACTTGTAGGAGTCTAGGGTGTATGCTCTATATCCTAGACTGGTAAGAAGGCAAGCACTCAAAAGATTACCTTATCCTCAAGGTAATCCTAGATAGTTCCACCAACACCAAACCTACTATCCAATTGGATCTCCACCACAACTATATGAGTAGTACTAGTAGTGGTAGCATTCCCAATTGTGAGGAATGCCACCACTAAGGTGGCCGTACCCTTATCAAAAACCAGATTCATATGGGTACTATGTTTAGCAACCCATTTCCCTACATAACTCTTCTAGTCATGCCACCTTCCAACATCACTACTATTCCCCAGAGTATTATATAACTCATTCTTCATCTACTAAAGGGGAAACCCATATCCATGTCACTCTCCTCATGCTTCTACATATGTCTTTCCACCCTTAACCCAGGTACCACCTACTTTGCCAATGTAAGAAGAAATTCCACCTCAATCGTAACAACACAACATACTAAGGGTTGTTAACTTATAGTCAACTCCTCAATTGAGTTGTTCAGAAGCTAGATCATGATAAAGACCTTTCTTTTGAACTAGTAGCCCAACTAAACCCTCACATATACTTGTGATTCGTAACCCTACTTCTCCACCTTCCTCTACATCTAATCCATTCAAGTCCCTTTCAAATCAAACACCCTCTAAAATGAATACCATTATGTTAACCCATGTGGTAATTTACTCGATAAAGGCTAGGCACCTTCCCAGGAAACTATCTGATCTTGGAAGTCCACTTATTTACCTTCAAATCATTGGAAATGAGCCTTTTAAGGCTCTTCTATATTTAGCTTCTAATGTTAATCTAATTTCCCATGAGATGTATAAAGCTTGGAACTTTCCACTCAAGAAGAGCAACATTCATCTTGAGTTGGTTGATCATGCCATCATTGTTCCCTTGGGATTGGTGGAGGAGATTGTGACCCCATTTATGGGTGATCCTACCTAGTGGATTTCCTAGTGATCCAAGTGAACAATTGCAAGGGGGACTTCCCAATCATGATGGGAAGCGCTTGGTTAAGAATTGTTGTTGCATGATTGGAGATTCGAGATCTTTTCCTTAAAATCTCTAAAGAAAATTCACTTAGAAAGATCGAGAGGAAGAAAGTCCCATGCATTATGTACAATGATACAGGGTGCAAATGTGTGTAGAAACTATGGGCCATTAATAGTGTATCTATCAAAGCATGTAATCAGTGTGCTAATATATTTTAAATTCAAAAGTGCTTATACAGAGCAACCACAAAGCAAAAGGGCACCTAGTGTCTTATAGTTGATCTTGGAAGTAGCACACTTTACATGGAGCCTATTGAGAGCCTAACACATGCCTACATGGAAGGAATGGATGAACTAGAGCAAGTTCATGACTAACTTTCCTTTGATGAAATTGATTCTACTAATTGGAAAGCGTTGGAAATTCCTAAAAATTATAAACAAGAGCCCCTAGAGTTGAAAATTCTACCTACTAGCATGGAATATGCATTCTTGAAAAATGGAAAGCCAGTAATAATCAATGCAAATTTTTCTCCTAAACAAAAGAAGATGTTGCTGAATGTGATCAAAAAATGGCCAACAACCTTTGCTTCATCATATCCCAAACTCACAAGGATTTATCCTAGGATATGACAACATTGTATCTACATTGATTCAACCATGAAGCCAAAGAGGCAGCTGCAGTGGTAGCTGAACCTCAAATTGAAGAAAATTATTAAAGAGAAAATTGAGCAAATGCCCAAGGTGGGGTTTATCTATCTCATTGCGAAGAGTGAGTGGGTTAGCCTACTCATGATTTTGCCAAAGAAAGGTGGAAAGTGGTTGGTCTACATCAACTTTTGATTGTTAAATATAACAACATTTCGATATCACTTTTCATTACTATTTGTGGATTAGGTGTTGGACATCACTTCCAGGTAATGCTATTACAGTTTTCTAGATGGTTATAATGGTTATGATCAAATCTAGATTATGCTAGAGGATCAGGTCAAAACAACATTCATAATTCCATGGAATACTTTTGCATATCGAAAGATTCCTTTTGACCTATGTAATGCCCCTGCCACATTCTAATGTCTAGTCTTGAGTATTTTTTAGCAACAAATTGGTAGTGGGGTGTACGTCTTCATGGATGAATTCTCCACTTATGGGACTACATTTGAGCAAGCCTTGGACTATCTTGAGCAAGTGCTCAAAAGATGCATGGAGACTAATCTTTGGCTTAATTGGCAAAATATCCATTTGATGGTCTAGGAGGGCATTATTTTGGGGCATAAAATTGTATAAGTAGGAATTGAGGTTGACCTTTAAAATATTAGGATTATCCAAGGAATTACCCATCAACCAGAAACTATAAAAGATGTTCAATCATTCCTTGGACATACTAGTTACTACCAAAGATTCACAGAGAATTTCTCTAAGATTGCAAAACTATTGGTCAAGCTAACAAAGAAAGATGCTTCATTTGTGTGGATCAAGAAATGTAAAAATGCATTCCAATAGCTAAAGGAGAAACTCATAGAACTTCCAATTCTACAAGCAGTAGCTTGGTTTAGACTATTTCATTTTATGATAGATGCATCAAATTATGTCTTGGGGCTATGCTTACATAGTTGGATGACAAGAAACATCCATATTACATCCACTATATAAGCCAAAGCATTGTGGATGCACAACTAAACTACACCACCATAGAAAAAAGAATTGATGGCAGTGGTGTTTACTTTGAAAAATTTCAAGTACTATGTGCTTGGGTACAAAGTGTTTTTGCACATAGACCATAATTCAATTCACTTCCTAATGAATAAGCCAACACTGAGCCCCCATGTCATATAGTGGTTGATGACCTTGTAGGAATTTAATCTTAGGATGGTAGATCAAAATGGAACTAAGAATGTCATTACTAACCACTTGTTGTAATTGTGATGGGGTAATAAAGAGAAGAAAAGTTGACTATTTGATCATTTTTCTAATGAACTCATCTTTATGAAGGCTATAATTAAATAATTATACATTGAGCATAAATGGTATGATGGCATCCTCACCTATCTTCTCACTCAAGAGATGCCAAAATTTTTAGACAAAAAAATGAAACAATAATTTATTTACTAGGTAAAATGCTTCATGAAGATCAATGAGCACCTCTACAAGGTCTGCACTAATGGTGTAATTCATTGGTGTGTCCCTGATACTTCTCAACTATGCATTCTCTAGGATGCTCATGAGGGTCCTTGTGGAGGCCATTATGCTAGGAAATACATGGCCATTAAGATCCTGATGGTAGAGTATTACTAGCAAACACATTTCAAGGGTGCTTACCAATTTTTCAACTCTTGTGAATGTTTCCTATGTGATGGTCGAATGACTTTTCAAATGGAAATACCTCAACAGTGGATCCAACCACTTGAACCTTTTGACATCTAGGGCATTGACTTCATGGGTCTCATCATGTCCATGTCAAATGAAAAGACATACATCATAGTCATCATGGACTATTGTATGAAATGAGTAGAAGTAGCAATTGTCATTGACTGGACATCTTTTACTACTACTCAATTTGTACAACAAAATGTTTTAAATAGGTTTGGTATGTCACATGCATTAATTTCTGATAATGGAAACCACTTTACAGGAATTGCCTTTTAGAAGCTTACGTAATGCTCAGGGGTTGAAAATAAATTAATAACAACTTATCATCCCCAAGCCAACAATCAAGCTGAGGTTACAAATAGGAAAATCACTAAGATATTAGAAAGAACTATTAGCAAATATAGAAGGGATTAGAGCATGAAACTCAATGATGGCCTCTAGGCCTACTGCTCCAGTTGGAAGCTTCCTATAGGCTACTCTTCCCATGAGCTGGTGTACAAAAAACTACCAACTCTTTGTATTCAATCTGAGCTCCATACACTTTCAAAAGCCTATGACCTTGACCTTGACTTAAGTCTGGCACAGAAAGAAAGATTAATGAATCTCAACCTTTTAGATGAAAACTAATTGGTGGTCCTATCATCTAATGAGTTGCATAAGGCAAATAAAAGGTTCCATAACCTTAGTATTAGGAATGTTAAATTTTAACTAGGAGATAAGGTCCTCTACTAGAACCCCGCACATGTACCTCAATGATCTAAGTTCTAGACATTGTGGGAAGGGCATTACATCATTTATGAAACCTTCTCTTTTTGGGCCATGTTAATCAATAAACTTGATAGACTAAACAAAAAATAATTGATCAACATGAAACAAAGTAAACCTTTCCATGAGTATAAGGAAGCCAATGTTAGCAACACCTCCTTGAATGGACAACCATGCTCAAAATTTCAAATCTCCTCCTTTCAACTTAGTCATGGGGGAGATGGCCATCCATACTAATCATATAAGTGACTCATTAGTCTTTTAGCTTTTTGTTTTATACATTTTTATTTTACACATTTTTTTTTTACAACTTGTTATTTTTACAATTACTTGTTTTACATCTTCTTTATCTTACACCTTTTTGTTTTTACTTTATTAATTTTTTCCAATATTTTTTTTACAACATTGTTAGTACATTTTTCTTCTTGAATATTTTACAATTTCTTGTATATTTTTATTTTTCTTTATTTTGGTGTGATTTTCTTATTAGGTTCTAATAATAACATGCCTTATTTCTAATTGAGTATAGTGCAATTTGCTTGATGTGGGCATGTGTAATCTAGTTATTTTATTATTGGTGTCTAGATTCTAGCTTTGAATTTTGTTATTGATAACTTAGACATGGCTTCTTTTTCATGAAATAGGGAATGAGTTCATGAAGTCCATCCATCCACAAACTCTATGGTGTTTTTGATTCTAGAATTGTGAGGTCTCTTTTCATTAATAAAACTTTAACAAACTTGTGACCTTGATAGTTTCTAGGCTTGGAAAGGATTCAGAGATTTGAACAAGGTGTGACTTCAAGGGAATACTCTTCTACCTACTTGGATGCATGGGTGTTTTGATGGATTTCTTACCATTTTGTATTGACCAATAATAAGAAGTTGAATAAGTCTTTGCATGGTGTGGTTCTGATGAGTGGCGAGGTACACCTACACTCAACCATACAAAATGAGAGTGGCATGCACAATCCGGTCGAACTCCACAGACTAAGTGCCTACACATCCCATGGAACACTTGGGGTTAATCATTTGTTGTCTTCCCAGACTTACTTATGGTTGTTATAGTGTATGGTTAAGTAAGTTTGAGGTATATGATTTTTATACCTTTTATGTTTTATGTCTCCTATGCTAACAAGGTGAAGGGTTGAGAAACTAAGTACTAATTCTAACTAATGACTAAGTCTAAATTAACCTAGCGTCAGCATCTATTTCCACTTACCGTACACACCCTGAACCGATGCAACCATGTCTACCAAATGCTAATCATTGCTGGGATCACCATGCATAATGCACGTGCTCGAAGTGTTCATACTGAGGCACCAAACTAGGAGGAAAGGGTGGAGAGAATCTCTCTAGCCTAAGTGCGAGGAGCAGCCAATTCCTTGACTATTCGTTCACATCCTTAGATGCTCGTAATTAGGTCGTACTCATTCCGCATTCTAGGAGTTTAAGGGTGAGAGAGAAAAAAATACATAAAATCCTATTCCATGCACTGCAACATTTATCTAGAAAGCTTATTTTTATTTCCATACACAACTTGTGTTTGGGTACAATGTTGCTCGAATAAAGATCCGTTCACTTTGGGACTCCTACTATGGGCACATGGAAAATATTCTATCTCTGGAGTGATGAAACTACCAGAGTTTCCCTACTTCTAAACCAAGATGGAAAATAAGGGGAGTGCTGCCTCTTATTTATCGATTTGGCGATAGACTGCGATATCATAGGGGATGACGCGATATCGCGTATGCCATATTGTATACGTGATATCACGGCTCATGCAAATCGCGTCTCATCATACCCTCATGACTAAATGAAAACTTGTCCTCGTGTTCCTTACAATAATATCGGGAAGGTATGGAATTATTAAGGGAAATGGAACTAATGGGATGACATGTGAATGGATCATCATTACAAGACTTGACAAAATTGGTGTTCATGACAACAAGGGTGAACACCTTATTACAATGAAATCAGGCCTTTGTTGGAAGCTGAGAAAGAAAGAAAGAGAGAAAGATGTATTGCTACTACCAACACCAAAATTATGCCTTTCATTGTCCATCAATAAGCACACCATCAATCTTGCTCCTTGCATAGCTGCTTCCAGCACAGCTCCATTCTAAGTGTTTGCTCCAGATCCAATCTGTTGTTGTATGATCGCCATCTGCACATACAACACAATCATATATTAGCAAAGGTAAATGAATCATCATGTAATTAATACCTTGCTCCAGTGTAGGTCCATTGGCTAGGTTGTGGTATGGCTAATACAAATCTAGGGATATATTAATGATGACTACCGAACATGTAGGGGTTAGGAAGAAAATCAAAAAAATTTGGCACCGTACCCCCATGACTAATTGTGAACCTCCGGTAGCATTAGAATGGAGAAAGGAAAGGAGGAAGAAAGATAGATAAAAAGGGACAACGGGAACATCGATAAAGTGGATGTCAAGATGGAAATGAACAAAAGAAGGTAGATTGAAAAAATGTTAGGGGAACAAATTTAACTTATGCTCCAAATAGGAATGTCAGTGGGTCCTCCCTAAAGTAGGCTCATGCCCTTAATGCCCTGACAAACCCACATTCAAAGAGTCCATAGGCTCTGGGAATGTTATTTGGAACAAGAGTTAAGGTTTTAACCACAAGAATTTACCAAAAAGGAAACAATGCATCAACCAAAATATATACACTAATGATACAATCGGCAATGAGGTGAACAATGGAGAGAAGAAACTGGAATGGAATCCCAAGAACAAGGTGGTGTACAGCCCCATCTGGGTTTCATGATTAATGTGACTTAGCAAATCTCATTCCAACTTCGGCCTCAAACCAACCACATCCAATGACTTCGCATCAATGCATTCGACTAAACCATCCACTTAGATAACAAGGATGCCTTCCCCAAGAGTCACCACCATTTCGATAAAACAAAGGAGAGAATGGGAAGTGAGAAGGGCCTTAGTTAGAGGGAACACTTTTGGTTCCATAAGTAGTGCTTGTAGCCCAAGTTTATTTCTTCTAAGGGGTGTGCTTTGAATTCTCACTTATTTTTTTCTTCTTCTTTGCTTTTTGTGTTTTTATGCATGAGAACCACACCATGAAAAGACTATTTATTTTTATTGTCTCGGCTTCTGATAGTTGGGGTAACATAGGAACGACGAGAAAAATCAAAAAGAAAACATCCAAGCACCCAAGAGAATGACCAACACAAAAGCATCAAGTTCCCTGGAAGTCACACCCTTTTCAATCCTTGAGTCCTTCCTTAGTTTGAAAAACGCCGAGTCACTGATTCATTAACTTCTTATTAAGAAAGGGACTGTACATTTCCAAGCCAAGAGAGACCATAGAGTGTTGTGGATGAATGGATGAAGTGAACTCATTTCCTGCCATACCAAAAGGAACATACCTTAGTATTAACATTCTGACTTAAAGGTAAAAACCAAACATTAGCAATCAAGATGAAAATAGTTCATACCATCATTCTGAACACTTATTAGGTGACAAACTTACAGGGTGAATACACACAAACACACACACACAAAATGGAAAAGTATAACGATGTTGTAAAACAAAAACGTTGTAAAAAAAAACTTAAAATAACTAAGGGCCCATATGGTTAGCATAGGTGGCCATCTCCCCCATGACTGATTGGAAAGGAAGAGTTCCAAAATAATGAGCATCTATTTGAATTTCTAAGAAGTTCCCAACTTCTCCTAATTAATGATCTTAGATGAACGGGTGGAAGTTGGCAATGTTCAGATTCCAATGTGTATATACTTTCATTATGGGCATGGGTTTCCTCAGTTCATTCCATGCATATTTGGTTGATCCTTCAAGTAGTTGTCAACCATGGGGTGTCTACTACTGGTTGTGTGGTTGCTACATACAGGCATCTTTGTTTCAAAGTTTCAAAGGCACACCTACTACATGGAAGCATTTCCTTCATGTCATCACCTGCTCAATCACTGTATGTGATGCATGGAACTTTACTCTTCTTGATCTTTCCATAAATATTTATCTTAGAGATTTCCAAGGAAATATCGCAGATCCTAAGGCATGTGTCTACTATACTTAGCCATGCCCTTCCCATTATAATTGGGAAGTGCCCTTCATTGTTGTTCACTTCAATCACCTAGAAATCATCTAGGTAAGACCAACCACACACAGTGGTAATAATGTCCTCCACCAATCCCAAGGGAATGGTGATGGACTAGTCTACCAGCTCTAGTTGGATGTTGCTCTTCTTAAGTTGGGACAAGTTCCAGGCTTGATACATCTCTCACGATATTAAGTTGACTCCAGAACCTGAGTCAAGAAGAGCCCTATGTGGTTCATTTCCAGTGATCTGAAGGTAGATTAAGGGACTCCCAGGGTCAATTAGTTTCTTGGGAAGGTGGCCTACCTTGATCTAGTCGATTATAGTATGTGTTAACATAACTGTATGTGTTAAGCTCTGATATTGGATGGAAGGGTGCTCCAAAGCGTTAAATGGTGGAGGAGTGTACATGGGCTCAACCGCTTGTTGTTGTGAGAGTTTTTCCATACTTTTGATTCTGAAGAAATGTCTTCTCTTTTTGCAATTGTTAGAACCAGCAGTAGGTTGAATATTTATAGCTCTCACAGCGTGACATTGCTATGGTTGAGGAGGATGTACCCCTTGCATTGTTGGAGCAGGAGGTGTTATGGGAACTACTTGTCGAAGAGGTGCAGATGGATTTGGAGGACGGTGTGGGTATGGAGTGTCTCCTGTAGGAGAAGGAGTCCTTCTGAAGTACTCCCGAACTTGGTAGTGATGGTGGGGAGTTGTGTGACTTGTAGAGTCACTTGGAGAAATCGGCTACAACACATAATATACATAAGGATCAGGTTGCTGGTAAGGGTACTGATGTTTCAGCGATGACATCCCCCATGATTGTGGGTATTTCCATTGCTGATGTTGTCCGAAGGGTTGTGGGGGTGTTCCACTTAGATAATACATTAATCATTGGTCGAACTACCTTGGGTTACCTTGGGAATAAGGTAACCTACGGGGTGTTTACCATTGATTAAGTCTTGGATTAAGTGCATACACCCTAGACTCCTGTAGATGTGAAATGATGGGGCAACATCCCTTAGGATGGTCATAGTGGAAAATCTCACATCTACTGTCATGATCTTGATGGAGGATAAAAGTGAAGTCTGGAATATACTCATCGAGATGATTATAGACTATTTTATACTGTTTAGGACTTGGCAGATTTCGGCTATGTGTTTTATGTTGCCGACTGTCTTGTGTATGGTCCTTAGGTGGTAAGTTGCTCTTATGAGAAGAAGACATTGTTATCAGTGTGGTAATTTACCGTTATATAATTTTTTATCTTGATTAACCTGAAGGTTCATTTAACCTAAAGTTTGTATATTGTCATGGCCCCTAAAGGAAAAGTTCCATAAATAATATAAGGTCCTTCCCACAATGTTTGAAAATTAGTACATTGGGGCACATGTGTGGGATTCCAGTAGAGAACCTTATCTTCTAGTTGATATTTAACTTTTCTAATCCTTAGGTCATGAAATTGTTTATTGAGTACCTTGTCCAATTTATTAGATGATAGGGCAACTAGTTAGTTTTCATCTAGCAAGTTAAGGATTACCATTCATTGTTTCTATGCTAAATCAAGGTCAAGGTTGAGGTCACATGCTATGGATAGTGTACGGATCTTAGTTTGAATGGGAAGCATTGGTAATTTATTGTACACTAAATCATAGGGAGAGTAGCCTGTAGGAAGTTTCCATATGGAGTGGTATGCCCAAAGAGCATCATTCAATTTAGTGTTCTAGTCTCACCTAAACTTGCTAATGGTTCTTGTCAATAGCTTCATAATCTCCCTATTGGTGACTTCGTCTTGACCATTCACTTGGGGTTGATATGGTGTTGTCAATTTGTGTTCAACCCCTAAGCGTTCCATTAATTTTTAAAAAGTTGCACATGTGAAGTGTATAACATTATCTCAAATAAGTTCATGAGGCACACAAAACCAATTTATGATTTGTTGTTGAATAAATCGTGTAGCTGTAGATGATATACAATCCTTAACAATAACTACTTTTGTCCATTTTGTTAGGTAATCAACAACAACAATAATATAAGGTTTTCCATTGGACATTGGTATAATCAACCCCATAAAATTAATTTCCCAAATGTCGAAGGGTTCTAATGGTTGGATCCATTGTTGCAGACTCTCCATTCTAGCAATCATTCCCCCATCACATTAACAACACCCACAAGATTGGACGAATTGATGGGTGTCTCAAAACAATGTAGGCCAATAATATCTTGCAAGAAAGATCTTGATGGCCATTTTTTCTAATGTAATGACCCCACAATGACTCTCATGAGCATCTTGGAGAACTCACAGTTAATCTATATTGGGAACACACTATCGAACCAAGCCATCGGGATAGACTTTGTAAAGTTTCCCATTGATCTCCATAAAGTACTTGGCCTGGTGAAGAAACTATTGTTTCTTATTAAGGTTTAACTCTTGTAGTATTTGTTGGGTGAGGAGATAGGCAAGCATGCTATTGTGTCAATTTGTCTCTGTGGGTGATTGATTATTCACTACACTAGCAAAGAGGAATTCATCTAGGAAAAAATTAAAAATTGGATACTCATCTTCTTTGTTGTCCCATCACAACTGAGATAAATGATCAGCATCTACCTTCTTGATGCCTTTATGATTGATCATCATAAGATGAAACTCTTGTAAGATTACAAACCATCGTATGTGTTGGTGACTGTTTGGGACGCGATTGCCAATGAGTGTCCTCGAACAGGATTTAGGTGCTTGTTGGTATCTGGCAACATCAAGGCCTAGATACCTCCAAATAGACTCAGTAGTTACTATGAGTATGTGTGTGTGCTATTGTGGCATGCGGTTGTAAAAAAAATGAAACGATTGCATTGTGTGTAAACTACAAGTGACTTATCTTAAAGAGATTCAGCTAACTTTGCCAAGTACTATAAGTTGTTGAGAGTTCCTACTTTGTTCAATTGCGTAGTCTATGCGGTCCTTATAATACCTACTTGTAACAAATAAAATTTTGCAAAAAAATTTGAGCACAAGTCTGTAGATCTACTTCTAATTTTCCCTAGAGAAAGAGATAGTTCCACAAGAAAACTAGAAATAGAGCAAGATTCAATGGAAATAGACAAAAAAGAAAGCAGATTTGCATGGACCTCAAATATTTAAACAAGATAAAATGACACAAGTAAACACTTTGCAATAAAGCTATCCCAAATTCAATAACTACGAATTGTTCAAACTTCCAAGGCTCAAATAAGTAATTTCTTCAAGACAATCCTACTATGCTACCAAAAATTTCTTCGTAAACTACCATGTATGAGACTCCATTTTGGCTAGATAATAGATGTCAACAATTGCATTCAATAGGACCTTCAAAAGACTTGAAAATTTCCGATTGAAATACCATAGAGATTCATTTTAATGATAAAAAGAAGCTATTCTGGTCCCATCAAAATACCAAAGATTTTTTGGACCCTCTTGACTATTGAATCGTTCAACAGCATGACTACAAGCAGAGGTCCTCTTACAACGATCTCAATAGTAGTTCTTATACATTTCACAATAATAAAATTTACTACTAAAATGCTCTTAAGGATTTTAAACACAAATGCTTCTATGGAAAAATTTTAACAGAAATTTTCTATCGGGCAATAAGAACAATAAGAGCAATCTAAAAATCCCAAAATTACTTGCCAAGGATGATACTATCTAAACCACTGGCTAAACAATTTAAAAAAAATAAAAAACAATAAGCATAACTCACAGGACCATGACAAAGAGGTTGAAATCCTTTCTTTAGCAAGTCATCTTACAAGCAATATTTCGCACTTTCGNTATAAGGTTCACAAGGTAGTTACATTCGAAAATACCCTAGCTAACTTTTCTCCCAAGTAAGGAGGTTACAACTCACCCACCTAGTTAGGAGGAAGTTATGTAGTTAAGAAGTTATACATAAAGTTAGGAGGAATTTATGCTAACATTAATAAATATTACAAACATTTAATATAATATTATAAATATTTTATGCGTAGTAACTTATATAATAATTTTTGAAAAATAATGTTTTCAAGCCTTCAAATAATTAAATTAAAAGGTAAGTCTATAACCAGGGCTTCACACTATTAGCGTATGTGATATTGTGACATTGCTGAATTAATCACTAGATCATTTAAAATCTTATTTTTGATGAACTGCAACTCTGATTTACCAACATTGGCCCAAAATATCTCTTGACACCTATCTTAGTGTGCCTTTGTGTCTTGGTTGCCGCGTTCAGTGGACTGGTATGCGATATTGAATGCATCGGCATCGGGCATGGTAGTTGTTTCAGATTGCAGGTTCCAGGAGTGAATGACATCATGATTAACGTCTAAAAAAATTTTAAATGCATTCCTTGGGAAATCATAGGCCTGTTTGGTGAGGTAGCAGTTGGAAAATCCCTGCAACGACGTATTGGAAGTCACGACGGTGAGCTGGAAACACACCCATCATTGGAGCTATTTTCTTTGCCACCTTTGTTCCCAGCCCATGGATTTTTCTTACAGTGTGAATGTGGCTAGACCTTCATATTGGATAGAAGTAGTCATTTCTGTAAATTCATCATGAAAGAATGAGGGTGGGAATGTTGAAGCACAAGTTTGGATACGAGGGTTTCGGCATAAACAGGCTAGGTCCCCTAGGTGATTCTACCATTCCAGGGTTCGAATATGTGAAATCACAATGACATCTATACATGCCATCACTGACCAGAGCCCTTGGCAACCACTTCAAAGGTCACATCCTGGATGACATCGAGTACACCGAGGGTTTCAGCAACATCAATATTAATGACGACGACGATGAAAAGAACAAGAATGATGGCCACAACAACGACGACGATGGAGAAGTGGATCCGCTGGATGCATTCATGGTGGGAATCTAGGAAGAAATGGATGCCTTGAATGCTGGATATGATTCTAATTAGGAGGTTATGATTCCACCAAGGCCGTCGATGCCACCCAGGGCCATCTCGAGTATGATTCTGATGATAATCTAGTTGGGCCCGATGATAAGAAGAAGCTTGAGCCTATTACTGCTCTGGATCATTTGCAGATTGAGTATGATCCCTTCAACAAGGATTTCTATGAGGAGAACACTTCTATTACCACCTTGACTATTTTGAAAACTGAATCTTTTCGGTAGAGTCTGGGAATCAAGCTTTCTAGATTTTTGCAAGGTAGGGCCAAATATAAAACTGAGCTTAACAATGGTTAATAGGGATTTTTAATTTGAGACCTTTCTAGTGAATTTTTTTGCATTACTCATAATTTTAAGCATGTTCTTCACCAAATATTTTAAAGTAAATAATATAATTCCTTACTATTCAATAAAATGGCCCAATGTGCCAACATTTTTGCCCCCTTAAAAGCTTAAAGAATTTTATGCAAACTCACGTTAAAACTGAAACATATTGAAACGTCCATTGAATTTTTACAGTCAAAAAGAAATATTTTTTGAGAAAAATTCCCATTTAACATAAGGTATGATGGGACAAAAAACTCATTCCTAAGGAAAATAACAAACTATTCTTGGGATGGAAATTGAATTGTGAGCGTCACTCTAGTGGGAATCCTCATATCTCTAACTATTTCATAGGAGATTTCTGATGTGATGCAGGTAGTTCTATTGCTCTCTGGCTTGGTGGAGCTCTCACCTTGATCTACTGGAGCTTTCCGTTCACTACTTTCTCATTTTCTTTTTTAGAGAAGCTCTTTTGTTCTTCTCCATTAGGTCTTTCATTTTCCTCAGGGGAGACAAAAGCTTCTCTCCATCCCCATGATGAATCTTCATTAGTTGGTTACTCTTCTCCTTTTTCCTCTTCTTTGGAGCAATCTTGATATCACCGCCAAACATTAGACTCTATATTCAAACCTCTAGTGAGAAAAGAAAATTCATTGGACAACCAAGCAATAAAAGGACACTCTTTTGAAGCTCCATCAGATCTAGCCTTTAGGTAAGCCTTCAATACATGCTCCTTCTTCAACCAAGCTTTCTTCTTTTTAGGCATTCTAACCATTTTTCACAATCCTCACTAAGTAGTGGATAAGTCACCTTCTCCACTTGTCACAATTTTAGATTTTCACTTGTTTCACTTCTAGGCTTCCACTTGCCTCACTTGAAGGAAAATTATTTTCAAATCTAAATAAAGCATAATTAAACATATTAATTGATACTATATTCCTAGTAATATTTATCTAATAGTATATACATATATGATTTTTTGTAATGACATCTTCAAACTGTATGCAATTGTCCCAAATAATGTTTTATATGCAAAACATTATATGGAAATTGCAATTCCATGCCATCTGTACCGCCTGAAATCGTCAGTCTCCGGCTGGAAGGAAAACAGAGGCCATGAGATCACAGGGCGAGCACAGATGACCCTACCTTTGCCTGAGCATGAGCTGGAATGCATGAAGGTAGAGTACCTTAGGTGGTCCGCACGTGGATCAGACAAGGATTTACCCGCGCGTATGGCGAAGTGCTATACACTGGGCTATGCGTAAATGGCGTAAACGAGAGCGTAAACGGTGTAACAGATGCGAACAAGACGTAAGAATAAATGGGTGTAAATAGAACACATGCACAAAAATAATGTAAACTGTAAAAAATTTTATGAATGTAACAATTGTATTACAGGATGAGAGTACAGTGCACCGGTCTACCGCAGTTGTGGTGAAACACAAGGCGGATGAAAAGCCTTGGTGAATGCAGGGACGGCTGGTCTAGTTTACACTGTAGGCGCGGTGTAGAGATTGTGCATGGCATACAGGGTTTCCTAGCATAATAGGGTTTTTGCTCTAGTGCGTAGTGTAAATGTTCTCTGGTATGTTCTGGGATTTTTGGCAACCGACCTGGATGAAGTGGAAAATCAGGGTTTTTATACCGGTTGTTACGCTAGACTCAGGTTAGGAGACACGTGGCGCGTTGACCGGGTGCATACACTTTACAAAGATATAATATATTACATCTGTTGGTTGTATACGCTAGGCGTATACGCCGCATCAGGCCAGCGTATACAGTGGGCGTATACGCTGAATGTGTAGGGCGTGCGGACTTGGGTGGAGATGCTGCGGACGCTGGGCGTATACGCTGATGGTTGCCTACTTGGTTCAATTCTTGCTCTTCGGTGTTGTCTTCATTCTGTTACTGAGACTTCATCATTGAGCGTATGCATCTGTAGTACCTGCCGAGCATACAGGTGAGGCATGTGCATCGGGCGTGTAAGTCGGATGTCTACGCTGAGCATGTATGCTGGGCGTATACACTGTGAATTTGAGTGTATACGCTGGGCGTATACGCTGTGGATTTGAGCGTATACACTGATGTTGTGCAGTTGGGCGTATATGCTGAGCATATACGCTGGAACTGCATACTTAGTCAAAATTAAGCATTGATCTCCAAAGCTGCCACGTTTGATGCCACATGTAGCTGTGGTTGTCTGGAGTCCCGGGGACCTGCTTGGTGTCGGACAAGTACTAAGCTCTAGATTTTGTGGTGTTTCATTGGCCCCTCTTTGTTGACGCTTGGAGGAATCGACCCGAGAAGCATCGACAAAGAAGTGCAAAACACCACAAGCAACTTGATGTAGACCTTGTCTTTTGCCACTTGACTAGACGTCATTACACCATGTTCAGTAGTACATGGGATCGAGAAAGTGGAATTTTATATCTGGGGGGTCATAGAGATTGTGATGATTGATAACGAATCTAAGGGATTATGCTGGGAAAAGGGGATGCTCTAGTGTGCAGCATACTAATCCTTGTCAATGGCCATTGTTTAGCAGACTCGGAGTTCAGGCATGCGATGTGCATCCTTTGGTGGAACAAGGCCCTTGGTTAGTGTTCAGGGGAACTTGCTGGCAAGACCAAAGCCACAGGAGGATGCGCTACATTCTTCGGAGGAACAGGGTCTGTGTTTAATGTTTAAGTAGGAACCTGTTGATGGATAGCCAAAGCCATGCAACTAGATGCTTCTCGACTGTTTTGGGCATAAGTACTTGGTTTTGAGACGACTGCCTTCCCGCCTGGGGCTTATGGGAAGTGCCCGGGGTCTCGTTTTTTTTTGTTTGGAAAGTTTTGCGTAGATCTTATACTCATGCTCAGGTGCCAAGTTGTGTGTTGCAACTGTTGTAACATGTTGCAGTGTGCAACAACCTCCTTAAGGATTTTTGAGTGTATTCGGTGTATTGGAGATTGGGAAATGGATGGTGAGTATACCGAGAATGGGAATGTACTAGTGAAAAGTTTGATGTAGTCTCGCCATGTGCGCTGCAAACATTGTACCATCTTGCTGCTTGCGATGAGGTGCATTCTTGTGCGAAATCCTCTGGGTTTCATCCTGCAAATATAACTCAAAGGGGACAAGAAAACCATGAGTGGATAAGCGAGTTCAGACTTACATAGCTGCAGATGGAATGAAGACACTAGAGGAGATTTGAAGCACTGTGTATGAATGATGGTGATGTTGGTGAGATTGTCAGACGGTGAGCGATGCAGTGATTCGAATGAGTGAGTGTGGCTGTGGAGTGAAGCGAGAGCTGGAGATGAACGTACCAGTTTATAGTCTTAGTGGACCATGTAGAGGCAAGCTAGTTTATATTCTTAGCAGACTCTAATGGTCGTAGCAATGGCAGTTTACTGTCATGCCGGATGGGTGCTAGTTTATCGTCATTGCGCACACTGTGGGGTATCGGTTTATTGTCATGATGCCAGGATAGGCATGGCGTCAGTTTTAATTCGTAACCCAGGACTATTCTATGGTATCAGTTTATCGTCATGATTCTAGGATGAGCTATGGTATCAGTTTATAGTCATGATTCCAGGACTTGCTGTGGTATTAGTTTATAGTCATGATTCCAAGACTTGTTGTGGTATCAGTTTATAGTCATGATTCTAGGACTTTT
>MNCI01030251.1:0-16339 GCA_015680685.1 Gnetum montanum | reverse complement strand
CTCTGAGGATAGTAAGGGGATGAAAACGAGTGTTTGATCCCTAGACTGTCACAAAAGGTTTGGGTTTCGGTACTACTAAATTGTGGCCCGTTATCAGTGATGATTGTAATGGGGATGCCGAAATGGGTTACAATGTTTTCGAGGATGAAATTGCATACATGTTTAGATGTAGTTTTCCAAAGTGGAGCTGCTTCTACCCACTTCATGAAATATTCGGTTGCGGTTATGATGAAACTATGCCCTACAGAAGATGAGGGTGTTATTGGGCCGATCAAGTCCAATCCCCACTTTTGAAAGGGCCATGTGATTTGCGCTGTGTGCAATTCATTTGGTGGGACATGTATTATATTACTATGTTTTTGGCAAGTGCTACATGTTTTAACCTTGGAGAGACAGTCATATTCCATGTGTGGCCAATAGTAGCCTAAGTGTCTAATTTTCGTTGCCATGGCTTTTGGCACTATGTGTCCTCCGCATAGTCCCTCATGTACCTGTTCAACAATAGTTTGGGCATTGGTAGTACTAACGCATGTTAGCAATATGCCTTCGTAGGATCGTTGACACAGTGTGTCCCCTACCAAAGTGTACTGCTTAGAACATTTCTGCACGGCATCATTTTGTGCATTTGTTAGATGTCGTGGTGCTTCATCATGTAGAAGGTATTATTTTATGTCATCATGCCATTCTATCGCGTATGTTCTACTAACGGATGCAATTGGAAACGTGTCGGGAGTATCGGTTATCGGTTTGGCACAATTGATTACGGAGCTTGGTAATGCGTGAAACATGTCTGGTGATATGTTTAATGCCAATGTGGCTAACGCATCTGCGATGGTGTTATCATTTCTAGAAACTTGTTGCACATCTATGTCTTCGAATCGCCCCATTAGGTGTTTTGCCAAGTCGCAGTATGGTTGTAAGTGTTGGGCCTTACATGCATAAACATCTATGACTTGGTTTAAGACTAGTTGTGAATCGCCTTTGACTACCAGCCGTGTGATGTCTGAAGCCAATGCTACCATGAGGCCTCTAAGGAGACCTTCATACTCTACTGTGTTGTTAGTAAAATGAAAGTCGAAACGATAAGAAAAGGGTTGGATCTCCCCGGAGCGATAAGTGATGACAGCGGCTGCACTTCCTCCTCGAGAGGTGGATGCTCCATCAAAGTTTAGGATGGCATCGTAGTCATTGGGCACTGTGTCTATGGTGCTTATATTCTCATCTGGGAACTCTGGCTCTATAGTCTCTTGGTCATGTGTTGATGATGTTGTCATTTGGTTTGCTATGGCTTGACCCTTGACTAATGATTGTGCTACATAGTACAAGTCAAATTTGGCTATCATGGCTTTCCACCGGGCTATTCGACTTGTTTCATAAATGTTCCCTATTATGGCTCTTAGTATGTTATCCTTGCAAATTATGTGAACCTGGTTACGGAAGAGGTAATGTCACCATTTTCTTAAAGAAAAGACCAAAGCTAAACATGACTTCTCCACGTCGTTGTACCTTTTCTCATGGGCAACTAATGCATGACTCAAGTAATATACAGGGACTTAGGGTTTTTTATCTTGTTTCTGGCAAAGCATAGACGCAATCCATGATTTTGAAGTGGCAAGGTAAATGTAAAATGGTTTATCATTTTGGGGTGGATAAACCGTAGGCAGTCGGGCAAGTGCTTTTTTGATGTTCTCGAATGCTTCTTGGAATTGAGAAGTCCATTCAAAATGGGCGTTTTTGCGCAACAGGTGGTTCATAGGTTTTAGTTTGTCCATGAGTTTTTCTATGAAGTGCCTGATGAACTGCAGTCTACCTTGTAGACCTCGATGTTCGGTCAGGTTGCCTGGTGGTTTTAGGTTTGTTATGGCCTTAACCTTATCAGGGTCTACTCGTATCCCTGCTTCTGAGGCTATGAATCCAAGCATTTTTCCTGTCTTGATGCCGAAGACACATTTTTTTGGATTAAGTCTCAATTCGTATTTTAAACATCGTTTTAAGACTAAGTCAAGGTCTTGCACATGTTGTTCCGATGTTTTTGACTTAACCACGATGTCATCCACGTAATTGTTGAGCGAGTGTAGCATGTAATCACTGAAAATGAATGTCATCACTCTTTGATATGTGGCCCCAGCATTCTTGAGACCAAAGGGCATCATTGTGTAACAAAAAGTTCCCCATGGGGTCATGAAGGTTGTCCTAAGTTGATGTTCCGGATTTATACGTATTTGATTGTCTCCTGAAAAACCATCCATAAAAGATAATAATGCATGCCCCGCAGTCAAGTCAACAAGTTGATCGATGCTGGGTAGGGGAAAATCATCTTTTATGGTTGCTACATTCAGATCTCAGAAGTCAATACATAGGCGAATGCTTCCGTTTTTCTTTGGGACAATGACCATGTTAGACACCCACTCGACGTAATCAACCCGAATGAACCCAGCCTGATAAAGCTTGGTGATCTCATTGTGCACTGCCAGTGCTACTTCGGGTCTAAATTTTGGTTCCTTTTGTTTTACTGGTCTCAATTTTGGGTCCAGGATAATGTTGTGTTGGACAATTCTAGGATCTAACCCAGGCATGTCCGTATAGGACCAAGCGAATGCTTTCATATTTTCCCTAAGCACATTTTCAATGTCTTTTGCTAACTGAGGTTGTAGTAATGTGCTCAGTTTTAATATTTTGATTTCCCCATCGGGCATGGTAATGGGGGTTTCAGTTAACGGGTCTTCGGCGATATTTTCAGCCTCTATTTCAAGGAACTTTGTCATGCCTTCGTAATCAGTTGTTTGTTGTGTTGTGGCTATGACTATGTCGTCCGTTGGTGAATTTAAGTTGATGGAGTTTATGTTAATGTCTCGTGTAATTTTGCCGTATGGTCCGTCAATGATTAATGGTGCAGTTAAATGCTAGCTGTCCATTTGAGCTTGCTCCTGCCAATAAACAGAGAGCGGAATAAGAAAGAGGGAGATCATTCTATGCCTTTTGATCATTTTAAACTATGTGTACATGCATAATGGTGGATTTTCGTCACACCGGGACGTATGGTAGTTGAAGGCCTTACCGGGCCACAAGTGGCAGTTTAAGGCCATACCGGGCCATCACTAGATGAGGAGATGACAGTTTAAGGCCATACCGAGCCGTAAGTGGATTAGGAGATGGCAGTTTAAGGCCATACCGGGTCACAAGGGCGATTTAAACTAGAATGCTTGGCATAAACATGTAAAATGGGGTCCACGGAGGAACCAGGACATAATAATCTCTGTTCCTAATAATTCTTTTTAATAATTTTTAATAATTTTTGATAACTTTTAAGGTAACTTTTAGCGAAAAATGAGCAAAAAGGCAAAAAATGGCAAAAAGGTGCAACAACGGCGTAAACGGCGGCATTAGCATCAGCGGAGCGCTATATAAATAGGGGGGGATCCATTTTTTTTACTTTGAAAGAGACAGAGCGTAAATGATAGCGTAAACTGTTAAAGCGTGAGCGTAAACCATAGTGCCTTAGCGTAAGCATAAGTTTCCTATGAGCGTAGACGCCGAAGACTAACCGTAGCGTAGACGCACAGCATTAAACCCCAGCGTAGATGTGGAGTGTTAAACTTTCGGGCGTCAGCGTAGACACTTCTCTTTAGCATAGACTTGTATCGTCAGCGTAAACAGGCCAAGATGGGTAGGGGCAAAGAAGTGGAGGGCCAGGGGAGCAAGGGTCCCGACTTGACCTTCGCAGAGGAGACGGAAGCTATGGTACAGTGCCTTCCCAGGCTAAGGATCCCATCCTAGCCCGTGACATCCCACAGGTAGGCTCTAATATTTGCCTCAAATTATTTCTGCACTTTTTCTTTTATAGCGTAGACAGTGTCGGCGTATACGCCGAGCATAGGGGTTTTAGGCGTATGGAGTTTTGCAGCGTATACGCCGAGTGTCACTTTACAGCATGAAGCGTAGACTGTCAGGGCGTAGTCAGTTTTATCGGCACAAGCATTTTTCCTACATTATCCTGTCAGCGTGATTTGTTTATCATCAGCGTAAATTCTGTTACTATGACAGTGTATACGCTGAGGGTTTATTCAGCGTATATGCTGTACGTTTGCGGTTGTTTTTTGGCGTACACTTATTTTCTATTTCTGGCGTAAACTTTGTCGTTCGGCACCAGCGTAGACTGTCTATGCTAAAAGCAAAGTCTAGCGTATACGCTGAGGGTTAGTTCGGTGTATACGCTAAGCGTGATGGGTTCGGGCGATAGCGTAGGACAGTCCATTGTCGGCGTATACACTAGATTAGTCAGCGTATACGCTGAGTTCGAGCAGCGTTTTACACCAGGTGTACAGCGTATACGCTGAGGTTGAGCGTTTTATGCTAAGTGTAAACAATTTCGCCAGCATATATGCTGGTCTATGTGGCGTATATGATGGGTGTAAACAGTTAGTGAATTTTTGATTTTAGATGCCGATTTTTGATGTAAACGTTCGCTTTTCAGGCTAATTTGTCGTGGCATCGTGATTGTTTGCAGGGATAGTAAGCGCTTCCTCATCGTTGTTGAGCTTGTCGAGGTATTAACATGGGTTGGCCCTGTTGAGGAGTGCGAGATTCCCCCAGATTTGAGCATGGATGATAACGGGGTTTGGTTCAGGGAAGGCGCTAGCGAATTTCTGGCTTTCCTGTTGAACAATTTCGAGGTGGCCATCTGGTCAAATTTTAGGGAAGTGGTTGCGTGAAGCGTACTTGATGCAATGCTTCCGGGAGCTGCAGAGGGCGTCATGGTCTTCATAGAAGACATTGACAAGGGACCTCTTGTTAACGAGCATGGTACTACTCGTGGGCCTAGATCAACACATTCCTTAGCGCGCGTGTGGGCGCTATTGCCACGAGGGTTAGACTACCTCAATAATACGTTGTTCATAGTTGCCTAAGCACATACATTATTCCAGAATCCTCCCGGCATGGTGTATCAAGTGGTCAGGTAGGAATATGTAAGTTTGTCATTTTCCTTTTGCCGTTTGGTGCTTGTTTCTTGTTTTGACCCATATTTGCTTATAGGTCGAAGACCAACCCGAATGGGACCCTCATTGAAGATGAAGGACTAGCCCTTGCTCGCACTGCTCTGGAGGCATTCATGATGGGCCCCACCCTTCATGGAATCATACTGAGTCAAACGAAGGGTTCGATGGCCTATTTTCATAATCAGTTTTCCAGAGCATTTGCGATGTGCAAAGCTCGTGGGTGGCTTCATGAATACTGGATGGATAATGGGCCCATCTTCCCTCGTGACTTTGGCAGCACATCTAGATCCACCACTAATGGTATGTGATTACATTTCCTTGATATGTTAGTGGGTTTTTCTAACTGTCTGGAGTTACGCTGATATGACCATGTTAAATTGATTTTACAGTTGATGTACCTTCTAGTGGGGATCCGGTGACAACTGGGTGAACCAAGACTATTTTGTCAATGACGTTCGGGGAGGTGGCCAAGGCGCAAAAGTGGTTGCGTAGGCAAGCTCCACCATCCATCACTCATTGTCTGGATGATGCCGACCTTATGGAGCTCTTTATGATGTCGAGTCCTGACATCCCAATTCGGGAGATGATTGGGATCATGGATTCGTTTAATGAGTTTGTCTCACATTACAGCACCTGGATTAAGGGTGCCAAGGTAGTTTTTCGCCTGTCGCCTAAGTTCTTTTCAAACTTATTTGGCGTGTCGACGGATGGCTTGAATGTAATATTAGACAGAACTCATAAGGAGCTCCAGACAATTCGTGAGTTGGAAGATTGGCTAGGCGTGGCCAAGGGTACCAAGGGATTCCCGATGCAGGGGAAAGCAAAAGTTGTGGCAGTGAACGAATTATATCCCCTATTCAGGGCACGGGTGTTCCCTAAAACTCTTTCCCAGGTGAGGTGTCTTGGGGTTGAGGCTATTCGTGTCATGCGAACTGTCTTGGAAACAGGCATGCAGTATAACTGGGTCCAATTTTTGTTATCGGGCATGCACAAGGAGATAGTGTGGTTGCGTTCGAATATCAAAGCGTAGTCCCATTTCACCTTTGCATTCTTCGCTGGTTACTTACGCCATTTTGCTGAATTCCTAGTAGTTCGTGGAGACAACAAGTTTGTTCTGCGGGACCGGGGTCAGTTATCTCGCCCATGGGTGAATCATCTATTTGAGACAGCTAAATCCCAAGATGCCCCTGAAGGCATTGATGAATCTGCTTCCATCACGACGGGGGGATCATCTGGCGCTTCAATCCACACAAGTGATAGTTTGGGGTTGGAGCCAGAAAACGTGCCTCTTACTACTAGAAGGACGAAATGGGTTATCAAGGAGACCATTGGCCAAGCCAAGTCAAAGCTAAAGAGGCCTGAACGCACGACTGAGGAAGTCATCGATGTGAATCAGCCATGCATGAAGCGCATATGCTTCAAGATGCCTGGTAAGGGATGTTCACCTGCTTATTGTTTTATCGTTTTCACTTTATTTATAACTTTACTTCAATCGCTTACATGTCGTTGCCATTTTTGGTTTGATTTTAAAAAGTGAGGAAGTAGGCTTTAGAGACTATCACCGAGGAGGAGGAGACCAACACGGGGAAGAATAACGAGGGGGAAAGCACAGGGAAGGATTAGAGCGGAGGAACGGAGGAGTTAAAGGAGAAAACCACGGAAACAGAGCCATTGGATGATCAAGATGGTATTAAGCAGATGTTCAATAGCTTCCTCAAGGGAGATCTGGATTTGGGCGACCCCCTAGAACGTGACAAGGATCGTGGTATGTTCTCTTGTTATTTCATCTTATCTTGTTAGCTGTCATTTCTACTACGTTCTATGTACATATTTTCATTTTTTTAGACAAAGGGAGCGAGACCAGAACGGTACGCTTAGATGTACCCATGAAGATGGTTCCCCCTAAGAGGACCACTGAGGTTAGTTCCCGTACCCGTGAGCCACTTGCTTGGTCGGAGATGCCAAGTAAACTGGATTTTGTGGCTGGACTCGTGGAGGAAATTATTGAATGGATCCAGGAGGTGCACCCAGATATAGGTATAAATGATTTAGAGGTTTGGAATTTCATATCCTGTTTATATCATTTT
The DNA here is from genome assembly GCA_015680685.1 of Gnetum montanum. Classification (NCBI taxonomy): domain Eukaryota; kingdom Viridiplantae; phylum Streptophyta; class Gnetopsida; order Gnetales; family Gnetaceae; genus Gnetum; species Gnetum montanum. The sequence goes on along the minus strand of MNCI01030251.1, from coordinate 9,255 downwards.
AACATTTGTATTTTTTGCGTGGGTAGGTGCTCAATTGAGATGGGATCCCTCTGAAAACATTAGCATAGAAAGTTTGACCACGCTTTCCCCAGAAGTGGAACAGGTGCCAAGGCCTATTTACGAGGGAGTTGCAGAAGGCTTTGTACATAATGCTAAGTCGTTATGGACCTGTAGGCGTTCTATCGAGAAATTGTGGCTGTAGATATAGGCAAAAGAAAAGGCTGTCTCTGAGTTGTTAGTGGAACGTGACGATCTGAAGGCTCGGTACGAGTTCACCGCTGCCAAACTAAGCGGAGATTGCTCTTGGCAAACTTCGGAGGTCACGTACACCAGGTATTGGCACCTACTGAATCGCCATGCATCGCTGACTTGGAGAATGGTAGAGCGCAAAGCCCAAATTGATGTCCTGAACCTTAAATGTCAAGATTGGAAAGCCTTCGCTTCCAAGGTTCGTAAGTGGGGTCAAGATGAGAAAAGTCACAAAAATTACTACAAGAAGTCGCTAAAAGAGGTGTCTGTTGAAAAGCGCCAACTAGAGATGTTTGTGGAAGGTTTAGGTTTGTGTTCTACTTTCGATACTTTTGCTCAGAATACAACTGTGGAGATGGAGTCGCGTACAAGGGTGATCACAACTGCTTCTAGGGAAACATCGGTGGGCGAGTTCCCTCTGAAACGTCCTACTTGGTCGGCTGTCGACAAAGGCAAGACTTTGGCAGACGTTGACTTAGGCCTTGACGGGACAGACTGGGCAAGCGTTTCAGAGGAGGAAATCCTTCGTTGATTGGAGTTCGACTTAGGGGGATCTCCTATGGTAAGTGTTTTTGTTCTTATGGAGTTAATTCTTTGAATAATGTTTAACAAGTTGACATTTGTTTATTCTTACATTGGTTGTTTCTTCTTAGGCATTTACAGGATGAAGGTGGTGATGATGCTCAAGAAGCTAGCCCAAGTGGAGCAGGGGCCCCTGATGTTGGTGGATCAAAAGGGGACAACCCTCCCATCCCAGATGCTTAGTGTTTTAGCTTCATTTTATTGTTGTTTGACACAGACTTATACAAGATTTGTAACTTGAAAATTTTGAGATGGATAAGACAGTTGACACTTGTAATTGTACAACATTGTATCTAAGAAAATTTTTGTTGATTTTGAATTTAATTGTAAACACGACACGACAATGTAAAATACTTTGGCTTGTCTTTGAGTTACATGGCACGATAATGTAAAATGTTTTTGAGTTTACATTTCTGTTCTAAGCATAATGTACTAGAGCGATTATAAATGATATGTGAAAAGGAAAATAAAGTACGTACTAGTTTAAGGCCTTTTCGGGCCCCTGTGCATAGTTTATGGCTATTTCGGGCCCCACGTACTAGTTTATGGCCATTTCGGGCCCTATTGTAAACAAGTAACATTTCAAACAAGGTGGGTAAGTTTTTTGGTGGACCAATCATCTCTGATCATGGCTAGTTTTATTTCATTGCAGACATGATAGTTTAACGTCTTTCCGAACAAGAAGTGTTGTTTAATTTTAATCTTTTTGTTGTTGTTGTTTGTTTTTTTTTGGGTGTTGTAGTTTAACATCATTTTAGACGGCATGTAGTTTAACGTCATTTAGACAGAGGGTAGTTTAACGTCATTTCGGATAGAGGGTAGTTTAACGTCATTTCGGACAGAGGGTAGTTTAACGTCATTTCGGACAGAGGGTAGTTTAATGTCATTTAGGACAGAGGGTAGTTTAACGTCATTTCGGACAGAGGGTAGTTTAACGTTATTTCGGACAAAGGGTGTTGTATTATTTTAATTATTTTTTGACTCTTTTTATTTTTATGTCGTGTGATGTATTAACTGGTATGATTCTGTATTCGGCGTCCCCTTCGCTGATCACGTTGAAGGGTAATTCAGCCCAAGGGACATCTGATGGAATGGCTTCTGTGTCAGTGGTTCCAGGTGTTTCAGTGTCTGTCATGGTTTCTGTATTTGTTTCTATAGGAGGAGGTGCATGTACAGTGTCAGGCACATGTGTTTCAGTTTTGGGAGGCTTTTGTGCCGTATTTAAAGGTTTACTGCCTACCGGTGGTTGCGGATCCCTGTCGTTTCGGCTAGGCTTTTCGAGCTCGACCTCCAAGCCCTGGTCCATGTCCATGTGTGGTGAAATGATAGGAGTAGCTGCTTCCTCGTGTATGATGATTTCACCCCCCTCATAAGGCAGGTGAATTTCTTGGTGTATAGGGGAGGAAATAGCTCTCATATGGGCCAACTAGGGTCTTCCTAATATTAGGTTGAATCCTGGCATTTCATCGACCACTAGGAAATTGGCCGATGTAGGGAATTGGTCCCCCGCTATGAAATCCAAGGTTATTGTGCCTTTTACCATTATGCGTGACCCACTGAATGACTTTAGACATGTGGTCGTGGTTGGTTTAATTAACTCAGTAAGCCCCAATTGTTTAACGATGGGGTAAGGTACAATGTTTGTTGCGGCTCCATCATCCACGTGGACTCTATGTATCTTAAATTGATTTATATGTATTGTTATGAACATGGGGCCTGTTGTTATCTCCCCTATTTTCTTGTCTACCTTAATGTTGTCGTCATGGAAGCTTACAGGTTTACGGGTAGTCCCATAAAGTGAGTGCATCATCGCTGAATGGAGGATTCATTTGGGGGCAAGTCCACGCTTACCGGGATTGACGTTAACATGCGTACTAAAGCTTCCCGATGTGTTTGCGATGTTAGAACCAAATTGTACAAGCTTAGTGAAGTGTTCTTTTGTTTCAATGCATGGGTAACTTGTGTCAAGGCCATCGTGAAATATCTGCTATTGGGGACGTTTGTATCAGCGGTGATTGGATCCATTGGACCTAACAGTTTTATTTCATGTTTTGTTAATTTCTCATTCTTGGTTGAAATTGTCATTTCAGGTGATTCATATTTTTGAGATGACTCACCTTCGCTGCCTATGTTTAGCTGGTTTTTAGGTGATGACATGGGTACGGAGTTAAATGGACTGGGCTTAGGTGGCCCCACAGGTAGCCGTTGGCGTTCCTTTTCCACACATTCACGTGTAAGCCTGTCTGCTAGGTGTTCTCGTGTGTAGCCTGGAGGTGGAGCTGGCCTTGGAGCCTGGGGTTGCCCTGGGACCCTTACCACATATGGAGCTGGGTGAGGTTGCGGTTGTACTGTCGGATGTGATTGGTTAGGAGGCTGGCCAGGGACCCTAATGATGTAGGGGCTAGGTTTGCCTTGTACTCATGAGGCGAAGGTTTGGTAATCATTAGGAGTTTCGGGTATCCTAATGACATATGGGGTTGGTCGGGGCGGAGGTTGGACCTCTGCTATTGTGATGGTGGGTGGCACTCAGACTATGAAAGGGGCAGGTCGAGTAGAAGGGGTTGATGCAGTTGAGGGGATAACGGGAGGGACACGCACTACGTATGGTTTTTTACGTGTCATGATGTTGGGTGTGGGTATGGCCGAGGGTTCGGATGACTTACGGTTGTTGCGGGGCACATGGTGGTTGAGGGGCGGGCGTGGGCACAGCGGGAGGAATCTAAACTACGAATGGCCTACTAGGTGTTTCTTGTTTATGTTCGTGGTAGACAGTGTTGATGTTGAGTATTTCAGAATCATCATCGCAGCAGACCGTACTGATGACATATGGCACCTCTTTAGTATTCAGGGGATCTTTATACACCCCCATGGCTTGATTCTACAGTTGAATCGGGTTGGCCGCATCAAAGGTGATTTGGCCGTCATTGATCATTTGCTGAGTATCCTACTTCAAGATGAAATAGTAATCTATACCGTTCCCATTGTGTTGATGGTAATCGCAAAAATGATCCATTCTAAAGCCTTTGGGTATGGGAGGCTCATCCAGTGTTGCTAGGCTTGGGTTCTGTATGAGTTGACAGAACCAGTCGTGTCTCTGGATGGCCACAGGGGATAACAGCTTATGTTTCATTATCCCATCTATCAGGAGCAGATCGAAGAGCTGGGATGGCTTCATTGGTGGAGGCGTGTATTGAGAAGGTTCTTTCCTCTCAAAATTTCGCATACGGTTTATTGGGTTCTGTTGCAATGATGATTCTTGCACGGTGGTGGGGGTTGGTTTATTGTAGTTAGTAGGTGTTACGGGCAGTTTGTTTTGTTGTTGCGCCCCTATTTTCGCTGCTATAGTTACCTTAGCCTTTTCTTTATCTTTTTTGATGTGTTGATTCTTAAAGGCTAGGTATGCAGGGTCATGGCTGTTTTGGGCCGCTTCTTCAATATTTTTAATTTGTTTAAATGCTTGGTTTAGATTACGCGCGTTAAGGTAGTATAGCTTGGATTTAAAGAAATCGTTAACAGCCCCTTTCAAAATAGTAAGCAGGTAGGTCTGGGAGATTGGCTCATGCAACTCGTTAAGGGCGGCACTCCACCTCTGAATAAATTTCTGTACAGGTTCAAGCGGTGCTTTCTTGACCTGTATGAGGCTATCTAGGGTGGCCTCGGGTTTCAAGTTGTACATGAACCAAGTCACCAACTGGTGTAATAAGTCTTCCAAGGAGAAGATGGAATTCCTTGGCAAGGCCCGATACCAGTCAAGTGTCCTCCCTTCGAGGGACATGGGGAACACTTGGAGAATGGAATGGGACCATACTTGAAGTAGCGTGCATTCTAGCCTAAACGTTGTGAGATGTGCATTGGGGTTCGTCTCCCTGTTATACTTGGTTAATGTTGGTAAGGAGATGCCTTTGGGAAAGGTTAAGGGTGGGATAGAAGAGCCGATGGGATCATCTTGGTAGAAGTCCACCACCTTCAATTCCCCATCAGTAGCTGTTTTGAGGCATTTTACCTCGTCAGTTAATTCCTGCATCAGTTTTTTGGTGTCTGTCCAATCTTGGACACTTGGTAACATGGCAGCTTGAGGCTGCGGTATATTGTACGGCTTAGACTATTGGACAGTGGGTTGAATGGCAGAAATTTATGCGGTCAGTGGTTGTGCTTGTGGAAAGTTTACAGTGGGTGGCACTAAGGACAACACGTTATAGGGGAAAGGCTGTTGTTGCTGTGGCAGCGGTTGTACCAAGGGAGCATGTGCTGGTGGCACCATGTGGGGTGGCACCGTGGGGCGGGAGGTTTGGTGTAACGGCACACCCATCATTGGCCATTGCCCGGCCAAGTTGTACAAAGGGACTCCTTGTTGGGTTATGGCGGTCAAGGGAGCTGCATGCATTTGAATGTGCAGGATGTAATGAGTGGATGTGGATGCCGGTATCACGTGTGGCATCCCTATCACTCGGGGCAGGAGCATTACTCCCACGCTATCGTGAGGGGGTGGTGCCTATGAAGATGGATCGGCTGCTACATCGGGGATGATAGCGAGAGGGAGCGTGCTGAATTGCGGGTCAATCGGAGGTGGCACATGGGCAAATGAGGATGTTTGCGACAGAGGCATTTGTATGTGGGGGAGTCTAAGGGGTTGGAGGGGCATGATCTCCCCTGTGTCTAGATGAAAAATAGGGTTGATATGGTTTTGTGGACTGAGAGTGTGATAGGAGTCTTCGTGCTCTGATTGGGCAGCGAATTCGTCCTCCTCTTCCGGTTGGGGGTCTGCCGTAGGCTGCTCCAACGAGTGGTGCTTGTACAGGAGGAGCTATGTGATGAGCTCCGAGTACTGTTCTAGCACAGGGATTACGTCATACGGTGAGGGAGTGAACTCACGTTCCCCTCTGTAAAAGAGTTCGAACTACCTCTTTACCTCCAGTTCGGCTTGGTCTACAACCAAGCCAGCTTGTATCTTAATGCATATGAAATTATACTGATCTTGGGTTATAATGTTGGAGGCCGGGTCTCTCCCTTACAACCTTAGGGATCGGCGGGGCCCCACGGTGGGTTGTATTCCTGGGTGTTGCATGACAGGCTGTTGGACAGCCATGGTGTCCATGACGTTAGTTACCTGAGCTGTTGCAGCGGTGGTGTTCACGGGGTTCATGATGAATCGTTAAGGGTATGACACGGGGTACAGGAGCGAAATTAGTGTACTTGGTACAACATAAACTAAGGGACAAAATGCAGCGTATACGCTTCAACGTTCAGCATATAGCATTAGCATAGACAACATATACAACGTAAGGGGTGCAGCCTATATGCTAGGCAGCATATACAGCTTCGGCGTAAAACAAAGTACAGCGTAAATAGAGTACAACGTGAACAGGATAGAGTGTAAAACAAAGTACAACATAAATAGAGTACAGCGTAAAATAAGACAGCGTAGACAACGCTTAGCGTAAAACAAGGCAGCATAAAATAGGCACAATGTAAGACAGAGTGAAGCGTAAATCAGAGTTCAGCGTAAAACAGAGTACAATGTAAAGAATGCTCAGCATAGAACAAGGAATAGCGTAAATGCTGCACAGCGTAGACGCTGGATAGTTCACAGACTGGGTTTTCGGACCGGGCTTCATGGATGCTGAGAGTTTCAGCAGGAAGAGGCATAGACACTCGATAGCATAAATGCTGGGAAATTCACAGGTAAGGTTTTCTTTAGGAGGCCCTCCTTGTAGAGCCAATTTCTGTATCGCCTGAAATCGTCGATCTTCGGCTGGATGGAAAACAAAGGCTGTGAGATCGCAGGGCAAGCACAGATGACCCTACCTTCGCCTAAGGGTGAGCTAGAATATACGAAGGTAGAGTACCTTGGGTGGTCTGCACGCGGATCAGACAAGGATTTACCCGCACGTATGCTGAAGTGCTATACGATGGGCTATGCATAAACGGCGTAAACGAGAGCGTAAACGGCGTAACAGATGTGAACAGGATGTAGGCGTAAACGGGTGTAAATAGAACACATGCACAAAAATAATGTAAAATATAAAAAAATTTATGAATGTAACAATTGTATTACAGGATGAGAGTACAGTGCACCGGTGTAACGTAGTTGTGGTGAAACACAAGGTGGACGAAAAGCCCTGGTGAATGCAGGGATGGTTGGGCTGGTTTACGCTATAGGCGCAGCGTAGAGACTGTGCATGATGTACAGGGTTTCCCAGCATAAGAGGGTTTTTGCTCTGGTGCGCAGCGTAAATGTTCTCTGGTATGTTCTGGAATTTTTGCCAACCGACCTTGATGAAGTGGAAAATCGGGGTTTTTATACCGATTGTTACGCTAGACTCGGGTTAGGAGACACGTGGCGCGTTGACCGGGTGCGTACACTTTACAAAGATACAATATATTACATCTGTTGGGTGTATACGCCACATCAGGCCAGCGTATACAGTGGGCGTATATGCTGAATGTGCAGGGCGTGTGGACTTGGGTGGAGATGCTGCGGACGCTGGGCGTATACGCTGATAGATGTGGGTGTATACGCTAATGGATGCAAGCATATACGCTAGGCGTATATGTTGATGGTTGCCGACCTGCTTCAATTCTTGCTCTTCGGTGTTGTCTTTATTCTATTACTGAGACTTCATCGTCGAGTGTATGCATCTGTAGTACCTACCGAGCATACAGGTGAGGCGTGTGCATCGGGCATGTAAGTCGGATGTCTATGCTACGCGTGTATGCTGGGCGTATATGCTGTGAATTTGAGCATATACGCTGGGCGTATACGCTATGGATTTGAGCATATACGCTAATGTTGTGCACTTGGGCATATACACTGAGCGTATACGCTGGAACTGCATACTTAGTCAAAATTAAGCATTGATCTCCGAAGCTGCCATGTTTAATGCCATATGTAGCTATGGTTGTCTGGAGTCCCGAGGACCTGCTTGGTATCGAACAAGTACTAAGCTTCAAATTTTGTGGTGTTTCACCATCTAAAGTTGATAGTTTGTAAGTATTCTTTGACAATTTCTTTGTAATTTGAAAGGGACCAATGCATGTCGGGGTAAACTTATTTGGTTTCTTCATATTCCATAATAGGACAAGGTCCCCTATCTTGAAAGTTCTTTTCAAAGCTTTCCTATCAAACCAGCTTTTAACTTGAGAGGTATTCTGCAACAAATTATTCGTTGCTTTACCTACTTCAACTTCTATTTTAATAAGTAAAGTCATGAAACTTCTATATTTATCAGTTTTTTCGTTGTATCTTTGTACAAATTCAGAAGCTAAGCTTACAATCTTGTTTGTAATTCTTGCTGGCAAACCATAAACTAAGTTATATGGTGATGTCCCAATAGCTTTCTTGAATCTAATTCGATCTGACCATAACGTGGATTATAGAGAATCGATCCAATTTCCTGGATTCCCATCCATCGATTTCTTGATATAAGCGATAAGCTTTTTATTAGTGGATTCTGCTAGGCCATTTCCTTGAGGATAATAATTTGATGAGGAAAATAAGAAAATGGATTTTTCAGATGTCCATCTAATAAACTCTTCAGATTTGAAGGCAGGTCCATTGTCTAACACTAACACTTCGGGTAAACCAAATCTACTTAGAATGTGGTCCTCTAAAAACTTAATCACATCTGATGCTAAACTTCCTCTTAGAACCTTCGCTTCAGACCATTTAGTGAAATAATCAGTAGTTATGAGAATAAACTTGTGTCCAGCTCTTCGAGGAGTAACTGTACTAATAAAATCTAAATCCCATTGCTGAAATGGTCTATCTGCAACTACTGGCTTTAAAGGGGCTCTAGCCCTTTTAATCTTGGGCCCATGAATTTTACATTTATAGCATTTTTGAAGCTTTGAACTAATGTCTTGATACATGGAAGGCCAATAATATCCATATCAAAGAATATGTTGCATAGTCGATTTATGAGATTCATAAAATAAATTCAAATGATCATGAAATTATTTCAAAATGAAACTAATTTGATCATTATGAACACATTTCAATAAAACACCCCGAAAATCCTTTCTATATAATATACCATATTTAACAACGAATCTTCATGCTCTTTTGAAGAAAGCTATTGTTTGGCTTGTAGTTAAATTATTTGGGATTTTCATTGTACTAAGAAATTTGAGAATATCATCATACCAATTCTCTTCATGGGTGTCAAGTGTGCATACTTCACTTTCTCTAGTCATTAACTTAGCTAATCCCATTCCCTTAATTGTCTTGCATATTTCCAATGGAAATCTGAAACTTTGCAACTTTATAAGCCATTTTTCTCTTTTTAATCCAATCTCATTTTGGGCTAGGAATCGCTTGAATATAGGTTCAATTAGCATAATGTGAACTAATGAACTTTTCAAATAATATTTAAAATACTTAAGTGCTTTGATGACTGCAAAAGCTTGTTTCTCTAAGTCTGAATA
>MNCI01030248.1:37016-116792 GCA_015680685.1 Gnetum montanum | reverse complement strand
ATCAATTACAATAGGTAAGTAAGCCTTACCTTGTAGAAGAAACAACGGGGATCGAATGGTGGGGATTGTAGATGGTCATGGAGACCTCACTCTTTGGCCATGGCTTCTCCTGAGGAAGCATTGATCAATTTAATTAAAAAATAAAGAAAATTAGAGGCCCTAATGCTAAAAGAAATTAGAGATCCTAATCCTATAGTGGAGGTTTTAGATAATGGTTATCCACACTTGGGAGGTGGTGGCTTTAGAATTAGGCCACAACCTTACTATTACATTTTATTTTTTTTTCAAATTTTAACAATATCAATTTCCATCATGGTATTGATTTGGATCGATACAAATAGGGTTGAACTTCATGATTAAATAAATATAGATCAATATAGAGTGTTCATGTTACTGATATATTGATTTTCATTGCAGTCACATTGACAACATGTGAGACACTTGGGAAAATTTCAATTTTATCTATCCTTGTTGATATGGTCGACATGAATTGATATGTCTGAACAACATATTGAACTTTATCGAGGCTATGCCATTTAGATGTTAGATATTTAGTCAAATTTGTACTTCATCAATCCATATCGATTAAATCAATATCACCATTATTTCACATTTTGATTCAAATTGATAAAATCAATAATTATATTGATAACATGAATTTTGTTTTATGTCATATTGATTCATATCGCTAGAATTGATATACCTTGATTTTACTTTTAACAAGACATGAAACTCATAATCTCTCTTGATATAGTTGATTCCAAAAGGTTTTGGTTTGGACCACTAATATCCATGAATATCAACACTGCGATATACTTCAATAAAATAATTTGTGATAATTACCTGACATTATGTAATGTGATGCAAATTGATAATAGAGTGATAAATTTATTTACTTAATAATATATAAAATTTTATTCATTTTTCACTCATGATAATAATATATAAAATTTTACTTAATAATATATAAACTTTGTTAGGAAGGGCTTTCATAGGATCAATTAGGCTAAACATCACCTCATAAGTTTTACTTCATTTAGTTCAAAAATGTCTTACAAACTCAAGATCTTTACCTTTCATAATTTTTAAGGATCTGAGATGCATTTCTTACATCAAACACATTCCCTAACTTGCTCATGGATCAGCTTCTAGGTTGGTTATACCCTACTATCCTATCCATTTGAAGTTGTTTATACCCCCATCCTAATTAAACTAGGATATGTTCCATACCTAGGTTAATTAGTGAAATATTTATTGAATAATGGAAATTGGGTTGGTTAAGAGGATATACCAAAAAGCAAAAATGTCATGGATTTTATATATTCTTCACTATGTATGTAATGTGAGTAGACATGGGTCTTATAAACATTAGTATTCATAGTGCTCTACCATAGTAGGGATCTCAACCACTAACACCTATGAAAGGAATAATCGAAAACACATGTAAGACCTTAGAGCTGGAAGTACTAGTTGATATAATAAAAGGTAGCATAATAAAAAGTATGAAGGATATAGCTCAAAAGATAAACGCAAAAGTAGGAATAAATAATACTCTTTAATATATGAAGTAACATGAAACAAAGGATAAAATAAGTCACGTAAGGTAAATGGTCGAAAATGAAAGGAAGTAGTAAAATACATATTAAGATAAGTCAATCTACCTTATCCAGTTTTATACTTGAGCTGAAAGGTGATATTATAGAGAATAAATATGAGAATAAGCTACTCCATCCATAAGCATTTTGCTTATGAAAGGAGGTTCTTGAGAAATGCTGAAAATTGTGAGCCTTAAGCATCACTCCAATTGGAAGGTTCTTATGGAGTGTAGCTCTACTCATGATTAAAGGTTCCTATGGGATCTTTTACTCATGTTGACAATTTCTTTTTTTATTTTTCACTGTGCTTTTCTTTCTCTTTATTTTTTTGGAAGCAAATAATAAGGCCTTCTTCAATCATGAGGTTCTTATGGGGGAAAATGTTATTTTTAAGTCTATTTGATAGATTTTTCACTTGGATGTTGATTAAGTTTCTCATGATGGTGTCACCTTTATTGCTAGTCCCAATATGACATAGCCTTTTCTCCTTATTGACTTATCTAAGAAAGTAATTAGTAGAACCATTCATGAATGCTGAAGAATCAAACATGGTTATTGTTCCTATGATTCATGAAACTTCAAAAAATTAAAGAATATTATAAAGAAGAAAAATAAAAAGAGTTAATTTACATAGTTTATTAGCTTATTAATCTAAGGTTCATCCTTAGATGGATTTTGGATTTAAACCAACCTATCTCAAGGTATGGGGAGTTGTCCTTCTCCCTTGCATTCTAAACATGATGCTAATGAATTCTTTAAAGTCGAAACTAATAATAGAATTTCCTATTATCCTCTACATTTTCAAGGAAAAATTTGTAGACTAAAATACTTCATTTATTATATTATAGTATCATATAAGGCTTTTGTTAAAGGTTACTACCCATGGCCTAAAGTTCTAATTAAGTTTTTTCATTTCCTCCTGCTTGGGATAAGTTGGTTTACCTAACTCTACTAATGCATCCTCTCTTGATTCCTCAATTTGATGTTGATGGTATAACTTAAGTCTTTGGCCATTGATAAAAAATTTAGTTGATAAATCATTAATAGATGAAATTGAAATAATTCCATTATTGTGGCGTTGTACCACTAGGTAAGGGTCTTTCCATTAAGTTGTTAACTTCCTTATAAATTTATGTAGTCTCATGTTATACAGAAGGGCTTTATCACATATTGAAAAATCTTCTTAAAATATATTCTTATCATGTAGACTCTTCATTTTTTTTCTTATAAATTTTTGTTTGTCAATTGCATGTAGCCTCAATTCATCAAGTTCATGTATTTGAATCATTCTAAAGTTATGATTTGTTTCTTCATCAAAATTTAATTTTTATGGTAATCATAAATATTTGTATTTGATTTCTATGGGTAATAAACATTATTTTCCATAAAATAATTGATAAGGTGAATAGCCTAAACTTGGTTTATATGTAAACCTATAGGTCCAAAGTGCATCTTGTAATTTGTTGGACAAATCTTTCTTCTTAGTACATATGGTTTTTGTTAATATCTTTACAATGATTCTATTTGCATTTTCTACTTGACTAGTTTTTTGAGGATGATAAGTAATAGTTACCTTATGTTTAATGACTAAAGGCTTAAGGAATATTTTTATTGTTCTATTTACAAAATGGGTTTCTTGATCACTTATGATTATTCATGGAGATCCAAATCATGTTAGAATATTTTTCCAAAGAAACGTTACCACTATAACATCATTTGTTGGGATGGATTTAGCTTCTATTCACTTAGTAACATATTCTATGCAAACTAGTATGTATTAACATCGATTAGATGGTAGAAATGATACTAAAAATTGTATACCCCACACATCAAATGGTTCCGTTTTTAAGATTTGGTTTGGTGGCATTTCTTTTCTTTTTGTTATTGCCCCTATTCTTTGGCATTTATTAGATTCCTTAACATATTTATGTGCATCTTTAAATATTCAAGGCCAATGAAATCCACTTTGCAAAATTTTTATAGTAGTTTGTTAACTATCAAAATGTCCACCTCCAAGGTCATTTTGAAACATATGTAAAATTTCTTGTTATTCATCATTAGGCACAATTGTCTTGCTACATTATCTTTACATAGTGTATAAAGGTATGGTTTATTCCAAATGTATTTGGAGATGTTTCTTAAGAAAGATTTCTTCTCCTCTTTACTCCATTGAGTTGGGGTTTTCATAATGGTAAGGTAATTTGCTATATCAACAAACCAAGGATCTTTATTTATGGAAAAGAGTTTTTCATTGTAAAATTCATCATTAAATACTCCTTTTGTCCTATTTTCATCATTTTTTTCCTATCTAGAAAGATTATCTACCATAACATTTTCTATACCCTTTTTATCTAAAATGTCAAGATTAAATTCTTGAAGTAGTAGGCACCATCTCATGATCCTAGAATTTTCTATTTTTCAATAGCTAAAAATTTAATGGTTGAATGAGTAGTGTAAACTTTGGTTTTATACCCTATTAAATAATTCCTAAATTTATCCAAAGCATACATAATGGAAAAGAGTTCTTTTTTCGTAGTTTTGTAATTTACTTAGGCTTGGTCTAGACTTTTAGAGATATAATAAATGACCCATGGTTTGTTCTCTATATATTGTTCCAAGATTGTCCCTAAAACATCACTATCATCACAAATCAAATTAAATGAAAAATCCNATATGTTAGAGGACTATATAGAAATATTCATGGATACTTTTTCAATCTATGTGGATACTTATGAATAAACATTATAACACTTAGAATGTGTTTTCGATAGATGCATTGATAAAAATTTAAAATTGNAAAAAGGATCCATGAATATTTCTATATAGTCCTCTAACATATCAGAAATTACTGATATCATGGTCCTTTGGCAGGTAGTAGACACATTACAAAGGTCAAAAGGCATCTAATGGTAAGAAAAAGTTCCATATGAATATGTAAGGTTTGTTTTATGTTTATCTTTAGGTTCAATGGCTACTTGATTGTAACCATTAAACCCATCCAAAAAACAATAGTACTCATGTCCTTCTAATTTCTCCAAAATTTGATCTATGAAATTTAAGGGATAATGATCTTTCTTTGTGTTTTGATTAAGCTTCTCATAGTCTATACAAACTCATCATTTTTCATCCTTATTAGGAATTATAGTAATAGGGCTTACCGACTAACTATTGACTATTGTAGAGATAATTCCTTCCTTCCAAAGCTTTAAAAATGCATCTTTAACAATTTTTTAAAGGCTAGTTTAATTATTCTATGAGGAATTCTTATCAGTTTTACATTATCTTTTAGATAGATGTGATGTTGGCATATGTTGGGTGAGATTCCTTGATGGAGGTCCTCATAACATCATGAAAATGCCTTATGTGGATCATTGAACTTAAAAGGGGGTGGTGGGGGGTGTGTGTGGGTTTGGGGAGGTGAAGAGATGAATAAGTTTTCCAAATTAAAAATTTAAGAAGAAAATAACACACATGAAATTAATGTGGTTCCCTAACTTGGATAGTACACACTTAGAGGATAGATCATAAGCACACCTCTAGAATTTGTTGCTCTCAAGTGTGATTTGAAGGGTCCATACCTTGTATAATCTTCAAGCCCTACTCTAGAGTGTTATGTCGTAACACTAACCACTAAATCCTGCAAGGTCCCATTAGGCTTGGAATGTGGTTTTTAGGCTTCCACAACCTTTACAATCTTGAGCTTTACTCTAGAGTATTGTGCCACAACACCAATCACTTAATCCTATAGGATCTTGACAAGTTCAAGCAAGATGCCTTCTTGCAAGAAGTAGATCAATGCTATAGAGTAATAAGGAAGAAAAATTACAAGGGATAAATGAAAATTAGCTTGCTAATCCTTGCACTTTGAGGTACAAAAAACTTTACAATGTACAAATGATGATAGAATGAAGAGAAACAAAGATCACAATGATTAACAAAATGGTTGTACAATGATTACACATAAACTTTCATATTTCCCAATGCATATGATGTCTTGTTATCGTTGTCCTATTTTCAAATTCATCTTGAAACTTGTGCAATGGCTAGCCAATGGTTAGTAATGGTCATGGAAGATATTTTCTTCATTCCTAAGACGTCTTTTTGTATTTACTCTTTATTCTGGCAAGATGTCTTTGTCTTGGAAAGACGTGTTTCTTAAATCTTCATTCTAGTAAGACATCTTTATCTGATGGAAGATGTCTTTTTGAAGCTAGCCTACATTTTGTAAATATGTCTTTGCCTAATGGAAAATTCTTTTTCTTGAGGAAAAAATTCTGTTGTTTCTTAAAAATGTCTTTTCCTATGCATCCTCCAATTTTGCCAAGACATTTACTAGTTCTCAAAGATGTCTTTATTAAACCTTCCTTTGCATGATGAATTCATTTTTCCTTGTCCACAACCTTGTTCTTTCACATTCTTTAATGATGATATTGTTCTTTGAATTCTTTCACATGCTTCAATGATGACAACATTCTTTGAATTCTTTTCTTTTAAGGTTTTCTTTTCTGGATGAACCCTTGAGACCTTGTGGATGAATTTCTTCTTTTATTTACACCAGTGTGATCCTTGGCATCTCATCTTGGTCCTACAACCACAACAACCACACATACATCCATTGTCTTCATTTTACTTAACATTTTAATGCATGAAAAAAGTCCACAATCTCCTCCTTTTTTGCAATGTTCAAAATTTAAGAAAATGGTTGTGTATTCATACAAATATAACCATACTACTCTTCCCATTTTTGAATAGTAGTAAAATGGATAAGTCACATAAATTAGGGAAAGAGTCATCATAAAAGTGTAGTATCATAAAATAAGCATAATCAATAATCATAACATAATCCCAAGGAAAAAACATTTAGCAAGCAAGAATATTAATTAAAGAGCACACATTTTTCAACACTAAGTCCCATGAGGAGTTGCTCCCAATTTGGCAAGAATTAATCCAAGACTTTCCAAGTGATATTCAAATTTAAAGCTTGAAGTGAAGTATAAGTCTTGAAGATCAAGTAACCTATCTCTAAATTAATAAATCATTAGTATTTTATAGTGCATGATTCTTTTAATGCTCAAATATTCTTGATCCTTTTAAAAACTTTAGCAAAATAGTAGGGCATATCTTATATGATAAGGAGAATATAGTAATACATATTCACAATGTGAAACTAGTCATGCCATATTTTAAGTACTACTCAAAGGATGTTTCAATCAAAATTGTGGATACTTTTCCATATTCAGAATGATTATGTGCTTGCTCATATTGTTGTAAGGAATAATATTTCTCTTTACATTCTTTCATATAAGTACTTCTTACTTTAACTTATGCTTGAGTATTTCTCTTATTAGTTCAAAATAAGGATCTATAATTTCCTCAAATTATAACTTTATGAACCAAAGTGCATACATGAAATTAACATGGTTCCCCAACTTAGGTATTCCACACTTGGAGGGTAGATCTCAAGTACACATCCAAACTTTATTACTCTCAAATGTGGTTTGAAGGGTCCACACCTTGCATAATCTTCAAGCCTCACTCTAGAGTATTATGCTACAACACCAACCACTAAATCCCACAAGGTCCTGTTAGGCTTGGAATGTGGTTTCTAGGCTTCCATAACATTTACAATCTTGAGCTCTACTTGAAAGTGTTATGCTGCAATACCAATCACTTAATCTCGTAGGATCTTGACAAGCTCAAGCAAGATGTCTTCCTACAAGAAGCACATTAATCTTGTAGGATAATAAGGGAGAATAATTACAAGGTATAAATGCAATTTAGTTTTCTGATCCTTGCACTTTGAGTTACTACACACTTTACAATGAACAAATGATGATACAATAAAGAGCAATAGAATCATAGTGATTGACAAAATGATTGTACAATGATTACACACAAGCTTTTATATTTTCCAATGCATATGATGTCTTCTAATAGCTATCATGTTTTCAAATCCATCTTGGAACCCATGCAATGGCTAGCCAATGGTCACTAACAATCACAAAAGATGTCTTCTTCATGCTAGAGACATCTTTTTGTATTTACCCTCTATTTCGGGGAGAATTATTTGTCTAGGAAAGATGTTGTTTTGAAATATGAATTCTGAGAAGATGTCTTTGTCCAATGGAATTTGTATTTTTGAAAATAGCCTACATTCTATGAAGACATCTTTACTTGATGGAAGATGTCTTTGCCTGAGGAAAGACGTCTATTGTTTCTTGAAGACATCTACTATTTCTTGAAGACATCATTGCCTATGCATCCTCCAATTTTGCCAAGACATCCACTATTTCTCAAAGACATCTTTGTTCAACCTTTTTTTGCATGATGAATTTATCATTCATTGTTCACAGCCTTGATGTTTAGTGTGCTTCAATGATGACAACATTCTTTGAATTCTTTCACATAATTCCATAATGAAAATGTTCTTTGAATTATTTTCTTTTAAGCTTACCATTTTTGGATGAACCCTTGACACCTTTTGGATGACTTTCTTCTTTTGTTTACACTAGTGCATTTCTTGTCATTTCATCTTGGTTCTCTAACCACAACAACCACACACACATCCTTTGTCTCCATTTTACTTAAAAATTTTGACACATCAAAAGGTCTACACCTTAGAATTTCTTTGTAAAACTTCTAATAATTTTACTTCTTGCTAATGAAAAAGTTGGAAATTTATTATTAAAGGTTCATTTTGATTAAGGAAAATGTACTTAATACTATTAGGTAGTTCTCTAAGATCCAAAGAATCATTATTTGGTGGTTGAATTATTTTTCTAATATTTCTTTATCCCAAATTAAAAATGTAATCAAGAAGATCTTGTTGTTCTTTTATTAAGGGATGTAAATATCCTTCCTCAAGATTATTTAATACCAATGTTTCCTTATATTGTGCCATTGTTGATGTGGGTATGATATAGGACATTCTTTATTCTTTTATATCTTAATTCAATTAGTTCTCTTTTTCTCTATCATAGATATTAAAAATGAAAGTAAGTTTGGGAAAAGATAATTGGAGTTTTCCTAATCTATAATTTAGTAATGTATCAACTATTGCAAACCAAGGTCTGCCTAGCATGATGGAAAAAAATTTGGATCTTTTACTTCCAACACAACAAAATCAGTTGGGTATTTTCCTCTTTCAACCTTCACTTTTCCTAGGAATTTTACATTGGAGCCATGAACCAAAGCTATTATCATATTTACCTTTCTTATATCCTCTAAATCAAGTGACCTAGCTATTTCAACTAGCATAATATTGATGCTAGCTCTTACCTATGCACCCACAATGCTTCAGCTCATGTAGTGGATGTAGTAAATGTGTTTTGGATCATCCAACTTCATGAGCATGGCTTCCAAGGAATAATTTTATGCATCCATCATGAAGTGGAATGGTCTAGAATAGTTAGCTAATTGTAGAATTGGAGTTTTCATGAGCTTTTTCTCAAGTTAATAGAATGTATCCTCACCTTCCTTAGTTTAGATAAATGGAGCATCCTTCTTTGTTAGCTCCACCAACGATTTAGTGATATTATAGAACTTCTTTATGAATCATCAGTAGTAGTCATTGTGTCCAAGGAATGACCTCATGTCTTTGACTATTTCTAATTATCTAGTAATTTCTTAGATGACCCTTATCATTTTAGGATCCACCTTGATCCCTTTCTCAAATATTCCATGCCCTAAGATAATGCCTTCTTGGACCATTAGATGGATTTATTACTAGTTGAGTTGAAGGTATGTCTTCACACACCTTTCTAGCACTTACTTAAGATGATCTAGTGCTTACTCAAATTTAGACCCAAAGGTGGACAAGTCATCCATGAATACTTCCATCTCATTATCAATTTTTTGTTGAAAGATGCTCAGGATAAGGTGTTGGAAAGTTACAAGAACATTACACAGACCAAATGACATCTTTCTATATGAAAAATTTTCCTAGGGACTTCTGAATGTTATTTTGGCCTAATCCTCTAGTGAAATATGAATTTGGTTATAGCCACTATAACCATCCAAAAAGCTATAAAAAGATGCCCACATATGGTGTCCAACATTTGGTCCACAAATGATAATGAGAAATGATCTTTGTAAGTTACCATGATCAATAGCCTGAAGTTGATACATATCCTCCATTTTCCACCTTTATTTGGCATTATCACAAGTGGACTAACCTACTCACTATTTGTAATGGGGTAAATGAACCCTTCCTTGAGGAGTTGTTTAATATCCTCTTTGACAATCTACTTTAATTTGGGGTTCAACTGTCACTACGACTACTTCTTTGGCTTCATGGAAGGATATATGTAGATGTGGTGCTAGCATATCCTAGGATCAATTCTAGTAAGTTTAGGATATGACTGAGAAAAAGTTATTGGCTATTTCTTAAACACCTATAACAAGTTCTTTTTCTACATAGAAGTAAGGTTGGCATTAATAATAACTAGCCTCCCATTATTCTAAAAGGCATATTTCATTCGAGCTGGTAAAGGTTTTAGCTCAAGGGGCTATTGTTTAAAACTTTTAAGGATCTCCAACTCTTTTCAATTGGTGTCATTAGGCTCATCATCAAATATTTCAAAATGAAGTTACACAAATTTAGCCATGCCTTCAACATAGGCACTTGTCAGGCTCTTATTTGGTTCCATGCATATTGTTGAGCTACTATCAGAAAAACTATCAACCACTAGGTGCCCTCCTATTTTGTCACTACTGCATATAGGAACCTTTGAATTTTAGACACATCTAAACATTGGCTACATGCTATAATAGATGTACTTTTCACATACCATATTTTTTACACACAGCTACACCATGTGTTATTGTATGTGATGCATGGAACTCACTTCTTCTCTATCTTCTCAAATTTATTTTTCTTGAAAATCTTCAATGAGAGGTCTCTAATTCTCAACCATGCATCAATGGTGCTCAACCTAGCCCTTACCATAATGATTGGGGAGTCCCTTTTGTAATTATCAACATGGATTACTAGGAAGTTAGGAGGATAGGACCACCCATAGATAGTGAACACAATGTCCTTTACCAATCCAAAGGGAACTGTGATGGATTGATCTACCAACTCACGATAAATGTTGCTATTATTTAGTGGTGGTAGGTTCTAGGCTTTGTGCATTGCATGGAAAATTAAATTTACACTCGAGCCTAAGTCCAAAAGAGTCTTCCAAGGCTTATTTCCAGCGATTTACAAATATATAAGGGGACTTCCAAGATCAGATATTTTTTTGGGAAGGTGGCTAGCCTTAATCCAAACTATGATGACATGGATCAATATTATAGTATGTACTTTGGAAGGCATTTAGTTTGAAGGGTTCTCAAATGGATTAGCAAAAAATGAGAGAGACGAAAGATCATTAGCTACAAGTGTATGTAAGGGAATTGTAGGACTATTGGTTCAGAAGAAGGATCTTTTTGGGGTTTATTTTCTAAACCACTAGGCTTAAGAGCCAGCTATAAGTTAACATCCTTGTTGAAATTATTTTTCTGTAGCTAGGCTAGAATTTCACCCTACATTGATGAAGTAGGTGATAATTGAGTTGAGGGTGGAGGGACATGTGTAGAAGGATGAGGAGGGTAGTGAGAAAGTTTGGATTCCCCTCCTGGAGATTGGGCTTTATAGTATTTAGAAGAGTAGTAGTGATGCTCAAATGAAGTGGGACTAGAAGAGTGATGTAGAGAAATGGGCTACTAAACATAGTATCCATATGGATCAGGCTTCTAGTAAGGGTATTTTTGCCTTGGTGGTGGTATCCCCCATGACTATGGGTGCTACCATTGATGATACTGCTTATAAGATTATGGTGGAGCTCCACTTAGGTAGTAGATTTATTGTTTGTGGAATTGCCTAGGGTTGCCTTGAGGATAAGGAAATCTTAAGAATGCTTGCCTTTCTGCCAATATAGGATTTAGAGCATACACCCTAGACTCCTGCAAGTGTAAAAAAATGGACCAACATCCCTTAGGATGTTCATTTTGGTAGATGTTACATCCACCATCATTATCTGATTCAAAGTCCACAACCTCCACTACGATAGAAACTTTGCCCTTACCTCTTTAGTAGGCACATTCAACTTTCTTTCTTCTTTTGCAATTTATGATCACTACTTGGTCTTTGGATTCATATAATATTTTTATATTGCTTTGGAATTTTTTATCCAAAGAGTCCCACATTTTTTCGCTCTTTGGATTTATATAATATTTTTAGAGTGGTTTAGAATTTTTTATCCAAAGAGTCCCACATTTTGTCTACCTTATCTAAAATTTTAGAAACATACTTTTGAATCGAAAAGTTCTTATGTTGCATCACCTCATTAAGTAGTGCCTCCTCCTCATTATTATAGAACTAGACCTCCCTTTTTATAATGGAAGGATCCCAATTATACTCTTCTACACTTTTTATTTTTCTCATTCTCATTCTTCTTTAGCAACCTACATAATGAACCTTTGGATTTGATAGACTCTAAGTTCTAAAAGTATCCCTTGGGCATAGACCCTAAGAGTTCTCTTTGTTTCTGTTTGGAGCCCATATATGATATGGTGGAGCTATTTCCTCTAAGAATAACTATGGCTAGGATATTAGTGCAAAAGAGAATAGTACCTACCTATGGTTATGTCTAAGGATTTATGTATTCCTTATTTTCAACCTTGGATCTACTTTCTTAGGTTGGACACTTGGAAGTATGTTTGATACTTATCTTTGAAGAGCTCAAGCATCACACTCCATCAACATATTAATTCTAGATCCAAAGATTAGTACCAACTTTCAACTTCTTTGATTAGTATCCTTAGGAATAGCTTTAACTTTTTCCATTCATTTTTGATGTTCTACAAAGTAGAAGCATCGTGAAAGGCTTGAAGTTGATTCTATGGATCTAAGTTGTATCCCCCTTAAAACTTAAGGATATTTTTCATATCCAATCACTTGATTCTACTATATTTCACATGTCGTGTTAGGATCCTCATGGCCTTTTTGATGTTCAACATATTTCATATTGCAAGAAAAGGCTCATCATAGACATAGCCTCTATGATGGTCATGATGCCTATGATGTCGTTTACTATCCCTTCTATCATGGTATGGGCCTCCCTTGAATATCCTTGCTCCTAGTCTCTACTAGTCTAGTGGCCCTATCATCATCTCCTTCCCATCGATCACCTCCATCATAGTCATGTTCTCTATGACTTTGGCTGGAATTAGAAGAGGAAGAAGAGCATGTTGAAGGTGAAGAATAGAAAGAAGAGTCAACACTAGCATGTTTCATGTTATCCACTCTTCTTTGATCATGGACACAATCATCACGTCTATCCACATTCTTTTTTTAACTCCCACCTTTAGAGTCCCCATGGTCATGGGACCTGTTCTTGCCCAAACTAAGATTGTTTTCAATGGACTATAAGTTTTGGTTAAAGCATACTTCATCAAAACAAAGGGAAGGAAAGTCAATGAATTGAGAACTCCTAGAGAAGGGATCCTCTCTATCTTTTTGGTCTAGTAAGAATAAGGGTCTATTGAAACATTTCCTCTTCGATGCTTCATAGTGCATCTCCTATTGTCGATCTTTCTTACATTGTGCTTTAGTGTGATGATAGTCCTGATAGTAGTGGTCTTGTAAAAAATGTTCAACATTAAGAACCTAGATTGCCAACCACATAAGAGTTTGGAGTAGCATCGTAGGAATTGATTGATTGGGTAACAACACAATGTTGTCCTCCATGCTCCTCCATTGAAACTATTCATCCTAATGTAGGATGAAGGTGAAGTTGGGCACATACTGATCAAGATGAGTATATACCACTCTACATTGCTAGGGAACTAATGGATTTGTCCCCCCACACCTTTCTTGATTGGATGTATGCTCAAATGGTGGTGGAGAATTAGCTCTGTGAGAAGAAGACATTTTAGTTTACTAAGAAAAATAGTGTGCTTATAATATACTTTGCTAGATGAATGATTTAGATTTTATGGGTTCATTACAATGTCTTTAAATACTTTCACAATGTCCTAGATAGTACACATAGCTAAGTAAAGTCCTTGGTAACAACACTAAAGTCTTTGATANCTTTCACAATGTCCTAGATAGTACACATAGCTAACTAAAGTCCTTGGTAACAACACTAAAGTCTTTGATAAAAAAAGCTCATCTTTATTACCATTCACACTGAAGTGCTTAGGTACATTAGTGCTCAAATAAAGATCTGTACACTTTTTTGACTCCTATTGTGAGCACTCAAAAAATATTATAACTTTCGAAAGGAAAAACTACAAGTGCTTCTCTATAACTAATGGAAGATGGATGATTCATGCATCCAAGTGCTATATTTATAGGCAGGCACTCATCCTACAATATCAGATATCTAATAATGTACCATGTGCTAGGATATTAGGGCTTTGATATCAAAGATCTAATATCTGGGCCTAAGAAAAATAGGATTCATCAAATCCTAAAGCTATATGTTAAGCATAATACTACAATCAAATGCAGTATTATAAATACCATTAGATGAAATACATTTTATTCAAGTATATATGATATCTAATGTATCACACACACACTCATTCACTCACTCACTTATTCATAAATATAACTTATTAAATTATTTATCTACTAAGTGTTCACATAGAACATTGGTATAAACATGTTTAAGATGGAACACATTAAAGTTACTTGTGAACTTATTACCTTGAAGGTTAGCTATCTTATAAACTTTAGGAGCTACAACCTCCATAACTTGGTATGGTCCTAACCACATTGGTAAGAACTTCGTTTGAGGACCTTTTTTCCCAAAATCTCTATCTCTTTTAAAGACTAGATCACCTATTTAAAAAATTTAGAAGAAATTTTTTTTCTCAAATCATATTTTAATAATGGTTTGATGGTTTGACAAGTTTTCCACTACTTTTAAATGTTCAAGTTCAACATTCCAAAGATCATAAGATCTAGTGATAAGACTTTCATCAAGATTTAGAAAATCTAGGATAAATTCATAAGTAAGGATTTGTAAGTTGATGGGTAATATAGGTTTTTGACCATGAACTAGCTCATAAGGCGTGGTCTTAATGGATTCCTTTTATTGAATATAATTTGCTCATATGGCCTATTTTACTTTTTCATGTTAAGATTTTGGATTATCATTAATCATCTTTTTAACTATAGCTAGAACATTTTTTTTGGAAGATTTGCTAAACCATTTTCTTAAGGATAATATTCTATAATGCATTTAATTAGAACTTCATTATTCATATTCCATTTAGTGATTCCTGCTAAGAGGAAGGTATGATCACTATTAATCACTAGTATGTATGGATGTCCATAACAAATTATGATAACTACCTTAAGAAATTTAATAACCTTACAAAATGTGGTTCTTCTAGTTAGTCTAGCTTCTAGCCAATGTGTAGTATAGTTAATTGCTATTACAATATATTTAGGTTATTCTAATGATGGTGGGTTGACTACTCTAATAAAATCAAGAGTCTATTCTACAAAAGGTCTTACTTCAATAATGTGTTGTAGAGGTGCTAAGCTTTTAGAGTCTCTTTCTTTAAATATTTGACATTAAATAGAATTTTTTGATATATTATAAGCATCACTAATCATAGTTACCTAGTAATAACCAACCTTTGTAATCTTGTAAGTTAAAGATCAATAGCCTATGTGTCCTTCATTATGTAAGCTATTTATCACATTATCTTCTTTATCTAAATGTGTTAGGAGAACTCCTTTAAAGTTTTTTCTTAAAATATTTCCATTAATCATAGTAAATTTGGAGCTTCTAGATATTAATAGTTTACACGTACTTAGGTAAGTCTAAAGGGAAATGGTGAAAAATTAGATAATATTTGATATCTTAATACTAAGGATTATTTAAGTGATTTGGTGCAAATGGAATTGGTTCGTTATTTTCAAGTTATAACACACATATAGTTATGGGTTTAAACTCAAATGGGATAGTTGGTTTTTCTTAGGGTTGATGCTTAGGCTATTAGTTTGGTTAAACCAATTCCTTTTACTAGTTTGGCTACCTTCCATTGAATATCATATTCCTAAAACTTCATAATCCATTTGACTATTTTTTCTTAAGGATCTTAAAGCTTTGCTAGAGCAATAGTAGTGGAATCTAGAATAATTACAATAATATTTGATTTTAAAAGGTAAAATCAAAAATTCCTTAAAGCTTTAACTACAACATAAGTTGTTTTTCTACAGGAGAGTATCTTAATTTAGTATCTTTAAGTGGATTAGACATATAAGTGATGGGGTGTTCTTTGTGACTAGCTATCTCTTGAGTCAAAATGGTAGGTATTGTATGATCACTTGCAAAGGCATATAGAAAGCAATCATTATCATACCAAGGATCGACTAGAACTAGAGCTTCAACCACAACTTATTTTATAGATAAACAAATAATTTTTGCATTTAGAAGTCCATGTAATGTCCTCATCTTTCTTAGCATTATGTTAAAAGGTCTTACTACTTTATCAAACATAGGAATAAATCACCTAATGAAGTTAATCTTCCTAAAGAAAGCTCTTAAATCCTTTTTGGATAATGGATAAGGAATTTCTAGTATAGTGTTAACATGCTTAGGATTAACAAAATTACCTTCTCTTGTCACTATGTAACTAAGGAATTTCTCACTTTGTAAACCAAATATAGACTAAAAATTTAATGTCACATGATATTTCCTAAATATCAAAAATATATTTTTAAGATCTTGAATATGGATCCATTTATCACATGAAAAAACTATTAAGTTATCTAAATAAATGTCTATGTTTTTCTTAATAATCTCTTGAAAATTTTTATTCATGGTACGTTGAAAGATTGATCCTACATTCATTTATCCAAAAGGCATTTTCATGTATTGAAATGTTCACCATTTTGTAACAAAAGTTGGTTTATATTAATCTTTCTTGTTGATGGGACACGATATTGCATGGGCCGCAATATTGTGTATGTGATATCGTGGCCCTTGCGATATCACTTACGTGATATCGCGTCATCCCCCACAATATCGCGTATGCGATATCACGGTCCACCGCTAGTTCTATAAATAAGAGGCAGCAGTTTTACCTCTCTAGAGATAGATTAATGTCCATGTGCCCATAATAGGAACTTCAAAGTGAACGGATATTTATTCGAGCAAATATTATACCTAAACACATGTTTTGTATGGAAATAAAGACGAACTTCTTGGATAAACCGTGCAGTGCATGGAACAGGCTAATTAGGACTTTATTTATTGTTATTTATTATTTTTTATTTAAATGATTTATTAGTTATTAAATCTTTCTCAACCCTTCTCTCCTAGTTAAGTGCCTTAGTATGACCGCTTTGAGCATGTGTGTTATGCTTGGTGATCCCAGCAACGACTAGCGTTTGGTAACCAAGGTTGCATTGGTTTAGGGTGTGAATGGTAAGTTGGAACAGATGCTGACGCTAGATTAATTAAGGCTTAGTTAGTTAGTTAGAGTTAGTCAATTAGTCTCTTCAACCCTTTACCTTATCAGCATAGGAGATAAAAGCGAAAAGCTATAAAAATCATATACCTCAGACTTACTTAACCATACACCGTGACAACTACAAGTAAGTCTGGGAAGACAACGAATAATTAACCTTAAGTGTTCCATGAGGCATGTAGGCACTTAGTCTACGGAGTTCGATTGGATCACGCATGCTATGCTCATATTCGTATGGTTTAGTGTAGGGGTACCTCGCCACTCATCATTGGCACTGTTGTCGAGGACTAAGTGTTTGTGCGCTAAATAGAACATAGGAAATCACTCGCATCGTTGGAAGCTTAAACAAACCTTAGGGTTAATTAAATAAAAAATTATATAACGGTTAAATAGCACACCGAATTAAATCAAGATGTCTTCTTCTTCGAACAAAAGAAATTCACAACCTAAGAATCATACAAATGATAGTCGACAATCTAAAACACATAACCAAAATCTGCTAGTTCCTCAACAATACCGAGTGGTATATACCCATCCCAATGAGTATATACTGAACTTTACTTTTATCTTCCATTAGGATGAACAGTTGCGATGGAGAGACATGCAAGGTAACATAGTGTTACCTCCAGATTGGGCAATCCCTAACATGCTTATTCATGCTCTTGCACAAATAGGCATGACACAGCTCTATGCTAAATACCTTATAGGAGACTTTGACATGAGGGATTATCATCCCATAGTAGCACAACGTATAAGGGAATCGAGGAAGGAGAGCTATCATACATTGTTGAAGGGCAAAGGGGTCTTGCACATCCTAAGTGAAATTGGAGATGGTGAACCACTTATAATGGTTTTCCTATAAAATGATGTTTTTCCTCCTAATGATGGTGAGGAGGTGGGGTATCAGAACCTGCACTCCATGATACACAACCCTAGTTCTGATCCCCGTAAATGCCAATTGTTCACTAAAGGAACAACAACACATGACAAGGATGGGCACTTAGATTGTCATCACAATCAGGGCCGTAGCAGCTAGAGAGATGGTAAGAAACATTTTCATGGTGATGGTTCTCCTTCTTCTTCACTTTCATCACATCACTCACCCTCTCCTTCCACATCTGGGCATAGCCACCAAGAACATAATGGTGAGGATAGAGGTAGGAAAAATGAGAGACCTCAACGAGAGAGTCAAGAGAGAGGACAAGGGCATGAATGAAGGGAAAGTAGGGAACAAAGTAGAAATCACATACGTCATGAAAGAGATGATCATGATGAGCCCCTACTTACAACCTAGAGTATGCTAGATATAACAAAGGCAGTAAGAATACTGACAAGGCATAAAAAAGATAGTCGGATCAAGCACCTAGACATGAACAATATCCCATGCTTTGAAGAGGGATACAACACAGATCTGCAAAATCATTTATAGGCATTCCACAATGCATGTGCCTTGCAAAACATAGAAAATGAGTGGCAAAAACTAAAGTTATTTCCCAGGACACTCATCAAGGAAGTAGAGGATTGGTACCGGTCCTTAGAATCGGAAACCTTTAGGAGATGAAATACGATGTTAGAATTATTTAATGATAAATATGAAACATAATCCAGAGTGTCTAATGTGCGTAAACAGATCCAAGGATGGAAACAAGGTAATCATGAACCCTTGGATGCTGCCATGGGCCGATACTATGCATTGTTACATCGTTGCCCGGGCCATGGTTATGCACAGCGGGACCAACTTCACCACATCGTAGATGGGCTAAGACATGAGACTAGGAGAACCCTTGGGAGTTATGCCCAAGGGAGATTATTAGAACTTAGAGCTCATGAAATTCATCTCTTGTTGGAGAAAGTAGCCAAAGAAGAAGGAGAACTACAAAAAAGAGAGAGCATGGAAGAATATAATCATGATCCTTCCCTTCGGAAGAAGGGAGTGAGATTTTGTGATGAGTAGGATTAGTCACCACTCGAAGAGTTGGTGAACAAAAAAATCTTGTCGCTCTAGAAGTTAACAACCGAAGTGTTAGCTAAGGTGGATCAATTGTGGGATTCCTTAGACTCTAGACTTGAAACTGTCCTAAAAATCGTAGAGGAGTCTAAGGAGGAATGAAGTAGTGACAAGGATAAGAAAATGCGAAAAGATTCAGGCCGTACACATAACAAGGGTAAGGGGAAAATAACTATCTCTAATGAGGTTGTGGATTCTAACACAGACAATGACAGTGGATGTGAGATGTGCCAATATGACCATCCTAAGGGATGTTGTCCAATCATCTCACATCTACAAGAGTCTGGGGTGTATGCACTTAACGCAAGACTTAACCAATGATAGACACCTCGAAGGTTACCTTATCCCCAAGGTAACCCAAGGTAGTTCCACCAACAGTTAATGTACTATCCAAGTGGAACTCCACCACAACCCATCGGACAACACCAGCAGTGGCAATACCCACAGTCATGGGGGATGCCACCTCTGAGACAACAATACCCTTACCGGCAACTCGATCCTTATGGCTATTATGTGCAGCAGCTAGTTTTTCCAAGTGACTCTATGGGTCACATAACTCCCCAACGTCACTACCAAGTTTGGGAGTACTTTAGAAGGACTCCTTCTCCTCCGGGAGACACTCCACATCCATGCCATCCTTCAAATCCGTCTGCCTCTCTTTCACCGGTAGTTCCCATACCTCCTACTCCAACAATGCAAGGGGAACTTCCCACTCAACCGTAGCAATGAAATGCTATGAGAGTTGTAAACATTCAACTTGCTATTGGTTTTGAAAAAAACAATGCAAGGGGAACTCCCCACTTAACCGTAGCAATGAATCGCTACGAAAGTTGTAAACATTCAACCTGCTGCTAGTTCTAAGAACCGCAAAAAGAGAAGACATTTCTTCAAAACCAAAAGCCTAGACAAGTTCTCCCAACAACAAGTGGTTGAGTCTACGTACGCTCCTCCAACATACAAGACTTCAGAGCTCTCTTCCGTTCAACAATAAAGCTTCACACATATGGTTATGTTAACACATACCGTAATCGACTGGATTAAGGTAGGCCACCTTCCCAAGAAATTCTCTAATCTTGGAAGTCCCTTAATCTATCTACAAGTCATTGAGAATGGACCTCATAAGGCTCTTCTTAACTCAGGTTCTAGAGTCAACATAATCTCACGAGAAATGTATCAAGCCTAGAACCTGCCCCAACTCAAGAAGAGAAACATTCAACTTGAGTTGGTTGACCAGTCCATCACCATTCCCTTGGTATTGGTGGAGGACATAGTTACCACTGTGTGTGTTTGGTCATACTTAGCCGATTTCCTGGTGATCAAAGTTAACAACAACAAAGGGAACTTCCCAATCATAATGGGAAGGGCATGGTTAAGTACAGTAGATGCATGCCTAGGGATCTGCGATCTTTCCTTGGAGATATCTAAGGTAAACATTTATGGAAAGATCAAGAAGAAAAATTTTCATGCATCACATACAATGACACAAGGGGTGATGACATGGAAGAATGCTCAACATCTGTTTCATATAATCGGTGTGCACCAAAGAACAACATTCAAAGGTGCTTGTATGTAGCAACCACACAAGTAGTGGACACCCCGTGGTTGATAGCTAAACGAAAGAGCAACTGACCAACATGCATGGAACAAATTGGGGAAACAACTCATGCTAACAACGAAGGCATAGACACATTGGAATATGAGCGTCACCAACTTCCACCCCTTAATCTAAGAACATCAATTGGGAGGAGTTGGACACTTCTAAGAAATTCAAATACACACTCATTATTTCAGATCTCTCCCTATCCATTCAGTCATGGGGGAGATGGCCACCTATGTTGATCATTGGAGGCCCTTAGTTCTTTTTAATTTTTGTTTTACACATTTTTCTCTTACACGTTTTTGTTTTACATGTTTTTGTTTTACACATTTTTTTCTTACACGTTTTTGTTTTACACATTTTTGTTTTGCACATTTTTTTTACATGTTGTTTTTACACATTTTTGTTTTACACGTTTTTTTACACATCTTTGTTCTGCATGTTTTTGTTTTATACATTTTTTTCTTACACATTTTTGTTTTACATGTTTTTGTTTTACATATTTTTGTTTTGCAAATTTCTTTAACTTTTTTTATTTTTGTTTTACAACATCGTTATACTTTTTCATTTTGTGTGTGTGTGTTTTGTCTGTGTTTTATCCATCCTGTTATGTTTGTCACCCAATAACTGTTCTTCATGATGGTATGAACTATTTTTGCACTTGATTACTAATGTTTGANCAAATTTCTTTAACTTTTTTTATTTTTGTTTTACAACATCGTTATACTTTTTCATTTTGTGTGTGTGTGTTTTTTCTGTGTTTTATCCATCCTGTTATGTTTGTCACCCAATAACTGTTCTTCATGATGGTATGAACTATTTTTGCACTTGATTACTAATGTTTGATTTTTACCTTTAGGTTACGATGTTGATACTAAGGTATTTTCGTTTGATATGGTAGGCAATGAGTCTACTTCATCCATTCATCCACAAGTTTCTATGCTCTCTCTTGGCTTGGAAATGTATAGTCCCTTTCTAATAAGAACTCTAATGAATCGGTGACTGGGTCTTTCTTAAACTAAGAAAGGACTCAAGGATTGAAAAGGGTGTGACTTCAAGGGAACTTGATGCATTTGTGTTGGCCATTCTCTTGGGTGCTTGGATGTTTTCTTCTTAATTTTTCTTACCATTTCAATGTTACCCAATCATCGGGAAGCTGAGAAAATCAAAATAACAAAGTCTTTGCATGGTGTGGTTCTCACACATAAACACATAAAATAAAAAATAAAGATAGAGAGAGAAAGAGAGAGAGAGAGAGAGAGAGAAAGTGAGAATTTAAAGCACACCCCTTAGAAAAAATAATCTATTTGGCTACAAACACTAGTTATGGAACTAAAAATGTTCCCTCTAACTAAGGCCCTTCCCGATTTCCATTCTCTCCTCCTTCATTCATCAGAATGATGGTGGCTCTTTGGAGAGGCATTCTTGTTATTCAAGTGGATGGATTGGCTGAATGCATTGATGCGAAGTCACTGGATGTGGTTTGTTTGAGGCTAGAGTTGGAATGAGATTTACCAAGTCACATTAATCATTAACTCCACAAGGGGCTGTACATCACCTTGTTCTTGGAATTCCATTCCATTCTATTCTCTCCATCCTTCTCTCCATTGTTCACCTCATTGTCGATGGTCTCATTAGTGTATATTTTGGTTGATGCATTATTTTCTTTTAGGTAAATTCTTGTGGTTAATATTTTAACTCTTGTTCTAAATAACATTGCTAGAGCCTACAGAATCTTTGAATGTGGGTTTGTCAGGGCATTAAGGGCATGAGCCTGCTTTGGGGAGGACCCACTGACATTCCTATTTGGTGCACCAATTTAATTATTTTCCCTAACATTTTTGCAATCTATTTTATTTTGTTCATTTCCATCTTAACATGCATTTCATCGATGTCCTAGTTGTCTCGTTTTCTCCATCTTCTTGTTTTTATTCTTTCTCCATTTTATTGCTATTGGAGATTCATGATTAGTCATGGGGGTACGGGGCCTAATTTTTTTGATTTTCTCCTAACCCCTACACCTACGATAGTCATCAGTATTATATCTCCAAATCCGTATCAGCCATACCACAACTCAGCCAATGGACTTACACCAAAGCAAGGTATCAATTACATTGTGATTCATTTACCCTTGCTAATATAAGACTGTGTTGTATGTGTAGATGACAATCATACAAGAACGGAGTGGATCTAGAGGGAACACCTGGATTAGAGTAGTGCTAAAGCAGCTATGCAAGGAGCAAGATCGATGGTACGCTTACGGATGGACAACAAAAGGCATAATCTTGGCGTTGGCAGCAGCAAAACTTCTTTCTCTCTCTCTTTCTCAGCTGCCAAATGAGGCTTGATGTCAATGTAATAAGGTGTTCACTCTTGTTGTCATGAACACTAGTTTTGTTGTGTCTTGTATTGATGATCCGTTAACATGTCATCCCATTAGTTCCATTTGAGTCAATAATCCCATACTTTCCCAACAATATTGTAAGGAACTCGAGGACAAGTTTTCATTCAGTCATGGGGGTATGATGGGACGCGATATTGCATGGGCTGTAATATTACGTATGCGATATCGTGGTCGTCGCGATATCGCATTACCCGATATCATGGTCCACCGCCAGTTCTATAAATAAGAGGTGGCTCTCCCTTATTTCCCATCCTAGGCTTAGATCATAGTGAATCTTTGACAGTTTTACCTCTCCAGAGATAGATTAATTTCCATGCGCCCACAGTAGGAACTCCAAATTGAATGGATCTTTATTTGAGAAAATATTGTACCTGAACACATGTTTGTGTACGACAATAAAGACGAACTTCTTGGATAAACCTTACAGTGCATGCAATATGCTAATTAGGACTTTATTTACTATTATTTATTATTTTTCATTTAAATGCTTTATTAGTTATTAAATCTTTCTCAACCCTTCTCTCCTAGTTAAGTGCCTTAGTATGACCACTTTCAGCATGTGCGTTATGCTTGGTGATCCTAGCAACGACTAGCATTTGGTAACCAAGGTTGCATTGGTTCAGGGTGTGAACGGTAAGTGGGAACGAGTGCTGATGCTAGGTTAATTAAGGCTTAGTTAGTTAGTTAGAGTTAGTCAATTAGTCTCTTCAACCCTTTACCTTATCAACATAGGAGATAAAAGCCAAAAGCTATAAAAATCATATACCTCAGACTTACTTAACCATACACCATAATAGCTACAAGTAAGTCTGGGAAAATAATGAATAATTGACCTTAAGTTTTCCATGAGGCATGTAGGCACTTAGTCTACGGAGTTCAACTGGATCGCACGTGCTATGCTCGTATTCGTATGGTTGTGTGTAGGGGTACCTCGCCTCTCATCACTTGTTCATGAGAATTTGATTGTAACTTGAATATCCATCCAAGAATGAGTACATTTGCACACCTTATACTAGAAGTAAATCCTCCATAAGTGGGAGTGGATAGTTATTCTTAATGCAATATGCATTAAGATTTCTAAAATCAATGCATAATTGTATCTCTCCTAATTTCTTACATACGGGGACTAAGTTTGAAACCCAACTAGAATGTCTAACTAGATATATGATTTTAGATTCCAAGAGTTTAGCAATATTTATTTTTCTTAAAGGTTCAATTTTAGGATTGACTAATCTTAATTGTTATCTAAAAGTTTTAGTTTCAAGTCTAACTAGTATTGTATTTGTAATGATAAGTGGATTATAAGACTTTAAATATTTATAGGAGTAACTAAAGAAATCATTGAATTCATGTAGCACTGCGATTAACATACCCTTTTCGTTAGAGTGTAAATGTTTACCTATTCAAATAGGGTGTTCTGAATTTTTATTTTTAATTAAAAAAATTTCAATTTCTACTAATACAAGCCAATATTTATGTTGTAGTACTTCCATTTCACCATCAATTTTCTCAAATTAAGCTTTTCTAGTAATAGCATTGGTTGAAACTTCATTAATAAGGATTGAATCATTTGAACAAGTATGTGAAGCTTTAAGAATCAGATCGTAAAAAAACCCTTGAATAGTAAGAAAATGAATAATTTGATTATCATCAAACACTTGTAAAGATAGCACATTATAAAAGATGAAAAATCAACCTTTTCTATGATGATTTTAAGATTCAAAGCTCCATAGGAAAATAGAAGGTCAAGAACACAAGTAACTTGTGCTAAAGCATCAAGAATGTGGTTTTCAACAATAGGAATATGTTCTAATCTGATAAGATCAAATTCCTTGAACAATTATAATATATATATCTTGTATGCTCTCATTAAAGGATCATTATCTTCATAAACATTATTGATTTGATTCACAATAAGTGGTGAATCACTATAAATATTGGGGGGGGAAAAGTCAAAGTAAATAGTGTATTTTATTCTAGGAATTAAAGCTTCATATTTAGCCATGTTATTTGTCATGGACTTTGAAAAATGAATAGCCTTAAGTTTTGGAGCTTTTGGAGGAGGAATTAACATAATTCCAACACCACACCCTTATTTTGATGAGGTTCCATCAATTCTATTTATTCATGCATTTAAGTTATTGACATATAAAAAGCAAGATCTTTGATCAATATAAGCATTATCATAATCATAATTTCGAATTATCATATGAGGATTGGATAGTAATGATTTCACTAATATCCTTATTGTTACCAGTTGGTGGAGAATCACCAAATAGAAAATTCTTTTTGTTAGATTGGTGAAAAGGTCAGATGTTGATAAGGTCATATGTTGAAAAGGTCATATGTTGATAAGGTCATATCTTATTATTCTTTAGTTGAGGGATCTAAAGGTTCTTCTCAAAATTATTGAACACTAAGCTTTACCTATCTTGTGCCATTACTGAAGTGGGTAAAGTGTAGAGCATTCTTGCTTCCTTCAAGTCTACATTTAAATGATCTTCTTTTACCTTATCATATATATTTAGTATTGATGAAGTATCAATAGTCGATGCATTTACTAGGTTGTATATACAAGACCCCGTATAAGTGGCCATGTTGACGCGGCCCTGTCGACGCATCCTTCCATGCATCGACGTGGTCCTGTTTACATGGAGCCTAGTTTGACCTATAAATAAAAGGGCTTCTGCCTCTCTTAGGAACCTTTTTGTCAGTTGTAGTGAAGCTCTTGTAGTTTTTTCCCACAGGAGTTAGAATATTTTCCATGTGTCCACAGCAGGTGTAAGAAAAGTGATCGACTATTTATTCGAGCATTGATGTATCTGAGCCCATTACCATGGATGACAATAAAGACAACTCTTCAAGGAATCCTTGCAGCATTTGGGCTTAGTCATTTAATGCATTCAATATTTTAATATTTTTATGCTTTGATAATTACTTAAGTTTCTGTTATTGTTATTTTGATTGCTTTCGCTCTCTTATAGTTCTTAAAGACCATAAGTACGACCATCTCGAACGTAAATCCAAAACTTGGTAACCCAGTGATGCTTAACATCTGGTAACCCAGTAGTGTTTAGGGGATGCTCAGAACGTGCCTGGAAGATGGGATCAGATACTTATGCTAGGAGTAGTTAAGATTTAGAATAAGATAATCATAGATTACTTAATATTCTAGCCTTACTTTCCAAGATAATTAAATGCCAAAAGATAAGTAAAAATATATAAAAATCATTAGCCTTAAGCTCACTTAACCATCGCAAACAGAACATCACAAGCAAGGTTAGGAAGATAACAACTATTCTAACCCAAGGATTACTAGTTAGGATCTAGTGTATGTTAACTACTTACAGTCTACAGAATTTGACTGAGTCACATGTGAACACCCATGATTCGTATGGTTGGGCATAGGGGTACCTAGATGCTCATCATTGGCACTGTTGCTAGGGACTGTTAGTCTTATATGCATCCTTTAACCTTAGAAAACTTATTATTCATGTCATTGGAATGGACTTAGGATAGTAACATTTACGCATGCTAGGCGGATTAAAGTAAAACGTAAGGTACATCGATAAAATGGATCATCTAACATCCAATATGTCTTCTCACAGGAGAGATCTATCCAACCCACCGGTGCCACAAGAATGTTGGGTGGTATACAAGCATCTCGATGATTATGTCCCTAACTTCACCTTCATCCTACATCAAGATGAACATCTACGATGGCAGGACATGGAAGGCAACATCATGCTACCACCCGACCGATTGGTTCCTAGAATGTTATTCCACAATCTTGCTAGATTAGGCATCCAAGACCATGGTGTGG
This sequence comes from Gnetum montanum, assembly GCA_015680685.1. Classification (NCBI taxonomy): domain Eukaryota; kingdom Viridiplantae; phylum Streptophyta; class Gnetopsida; order Gnetales; family Gnetaceae; genus Gnetum; species Gnetum montanum. Next base: position 89,888 of record MNCI01030248.1, on the reverse strand, counting down.
GGTACGTCATGGAGGACCATGACTACCGAGACTATCATCCCACTAAGGCATAATGAGCACGAGATCAGTAGCAAGCAGAACGATACAAACACATCAAGGGGAAATAGTTTAGTAATCCATTATTCTTGCAACTGCTACAGGACGATGGGGAACCTATCTTTCATGATTCCCATTTTGCAAAAATTGCTCTGGGGCAACACATCATTCAGTATGTCATCTAGAACAAGCCTCCAAGTGACTACAATCCCCAAGGGGATGGAGGATCATGTCGAAGAAGCCACGGTTTGGGCAAGGATGGGCAGGATGATCACGGCCATCATCAAAGCAGAGGGGGATATCGACATCAGAATGGTGGCGACTCCTCTCCTTCTTCTCCATCCTCTCACTTCCCTCTACTATCACCTAGTTTAGATTCTGATAATAACCATGGTAGAAAGGGGCAAGGAGATGGTGGTCATGATGACTAAAGGGATCATCATGAGGAAACATATGACCAATCGCGTGGGGCTCACCTTCATGAAAGGAGGGGTAGCTGCAATCATCACAGACATCATGGTGCTTAGCAGGACTATGACTCGAATGAGCCATTTTTGGCTACTTGGAGAATGCTCCATATAGCCGAGGAAATTTAGATCTCTAGCAGGCATGTGAAAGATAGCTAGATCAAATGAATAGACATGAACAATATTCCCAGATTTGAAGGGGGATATAATTATGATTCATAGACTCATGTACAAGCGTTCCATAATGCTTGCACATTGTAGAACATTGACAATGATTGGAAAAAGCTCAAGCTATTCCCTTGCACACTCATAAAGGAGGCAGAGAGTTGGTACTGGTCCTTGGAATTGAAATTAATTAGAAGATGGAGTATGATACTTGAAATCTTCAATGACAAGTATCAAACATACTTTAGAGTGGCAAACCTAAGACGTCAGATCCAAGGGTGGAAACAGGGTAATCATGAACCCTTGGATGCATCCATGAGCAAATATTATTCATTGCTACACTGATGCCTTAGTCATGGCTACTCTCAGTGGGCATACCATCGCCATATCATTGATGGGCTCCACTTTGAAACTAGAAAGATCCTTGGTGTGTACGCCTAGGGGTGATTATCAAAATTAATGGTCCATCAACTACAGTGCCTCATTGAGCAAGTGGCCAAGGAAGAGGGTGAGTTGAGAAAGAGGGAGAGTGTAGAGAAGTTTAATCAGGACCCTTCCATAAGAAAAAGGAAGGACCAATTTTGTGACAATGAGGAGGAATCACCACTTGAAGCAATGGTGAACCGAAAAACCTTACCCTTGTAGAAATTTGCATCTGAAATTTTAGCAAAGGTTGATAAGATGTGGGACTCTCTGGATGAAAAACCCCAAAGTGTGCTAAAGATTGCAGAAGAGTCCAGAGAGCAAAGTAGTGATTGCAATTAGTGTAGGAAGAAGGAAGCTGAACATGCCCAACATAAGGGTAAGGGAAAAGTGGCTGTAGTAGAATTGGTTGTAGACTTTGACATGGAGGAGGATGATGAATGTGGCATATGCCAATATGAACATCCTAAGGGATGTTGTCCTATGGTGTCACATATCCAAGAGTCTGGGGTGTACGCGTTGAATCCTTACCTGGCGAAGAGGCAAATACCCCAAAGGTTGCCTTACCCACAAGGCAACCCAAGGTAGTTCCACCAACAGCAAGGGTATTATCCAAGTGGAGCACCACTGCAATCATATGAATACTTCCAATAGTGGAAGCACCCACAAGTGTGGGGGATTCCACCTTCAAGACAACAATACCCTTACTGACAGCCAGATCCTTATGGGTACTATGTTTAGTAATCGGTCTCCTCGTGGGACTCTTCCAGTCACGCCACTTTTCAGAACTACTACCATCCCCTAGAATACTTTCATCCACAATCTCCATCACCAAGGGGGAGAATCCCACATCTATACTACCCTTCATCACCTCCTCCTTCCACTCCTTCTTCAAAACACCCCACTCAACTACCACTTGCTCCACCTATGTAGGGGGAGATACCACCACAACGACAACAACATAACGCTATGAGGGCTATCAACCTACAATCGGCTTCTCAGCCGAGTGGACTAGAACCTAAGCTATGAAAACATCTTTTCTTCTGGCCCAACAATCTGAACATGCCCTCACATACACTTGTGGCAAGTACCTCTGAACCACAAAGCGGCTTCACGATTCCATCACCTAAGTAGCCTTCAAACCAAATAGCCTCCAACGTACAGACGATCATGCTCACACATGTAGTGACTGACTAGATAAATGTAGGGCATCTTCCCCACAAATTGACTAATCCGAGAAGCTCCCTCATCTATCTTCAGGTGGCAGAGAATGAGCCATGTAAAGCTCTTTTGGACTCAGGGTTGGGAGTCAATTTGATCTCTCATGACATGTATAATAATTGGAACCTTCCCCCATTAAAGAAGAGCAACATTAGGCTCATGTTGATAGATCAATCCATCACTATTCCCTTGGGCTTGGTAGAAGAAATTGTGACCACTATTTGTGGGTGGTGTTATCTTGCTGATTTCCTTGTCATCTATGTGGAAAATTACAAGGGGAACTTTGCAATCATAATGGGAAGAGCCTGGTTGAGCATGGTGGATGCACGACTTGGACTCTGCGATCTTTCCCTTGAAATTTCAAAAGAAAATCTTTTTGGAAAGATCGAGAAGAAGTGCATTCCATGCATCTCGTATAGTGACTCAAGGTGCAACTGTGTGTAGTAGTTATGGTCCACTAAGCGGGCATCCATTCAAGCATGTAGTCAGTGTACCAAAGAATCACCTATTCAACAGTGCCTATATGTCGCAACCACAAATCAAGAGGGCACCTAGTGGCTGACAGCTGATCTTGCTAGGAATACATTATGCATGGAACCATTTGAGGGGCTTGTAAGAGCCTATGTAGAAAGCATGGATGAGATAGAAGAGGCTCATCAACAAGTCTCCACTGTTGATGACCATGATGATTGGGGATAGTTGCAAATCCTTGAGAGCTTTAAATAAGAACCGTTGGAGCTAAAATCCTTACTGGCCCACCTGGAATATGCATTCTTGCAGAATGGAAAACCAGTCATTATCAATGCCACACTTGCTCCTGAACAAAAATAGAAGTTGCTGAAGGTGGTGAAAAAATGGGATGTTGCTTTTGCATGATCCTATCTCAAGTTAATGGGAGTTAATCCCAGGGTCTACCAACATCAGATCTATATTGACCCCTCCATAAAGCAGGTCATCAAAGATGAGATCAAGCAATTGCTGAAGGTGGGGTTCATCTATTCTGTTGTCGATAGAGAATGGGTTATCCCACTCATTATTGTGCCAAAGAAGGATGGTAAATGGAGGTTCTGCATAGATTTCTAATTGCTCAACATGGCTACCTTCAAGGATAACTTCCCACTCCCATTTGTGGACCAGGTGTTGGACACCATTGCAGAGCACCACTATTATAGCTTTTTGGATAGTTATAGTAGCTATAACCAAATCCAAATTGCACCAGAGGACCAGGCCAAGACAACTTTCACAAGTCCCTAGGGGACTTTTGCATACAAGAAGATGCCTTTTGGCCTATGTAATGTGCCTACAATGTTCCAACACCTTGTCCTCAGCATCTTCTAGGAAAAAATTGGCAATGGGGTAGAGGTCTTCATGGATGACTTCTCCACCTATGGGGCCACATTTGAGCAAGCCTTGGACCACCTTAAGAAAGTTCTAAAAAGGTGTGTAGACATTAACTTATGGCTCAATTGGTAGAAAAGCCACTTGATGGTCCAAGAAGGCATTGTGCTGGGGTATCGTATCTCACAAACAGGGATTAGCATGGATCCTGAAAAGATCAGGGTCATCCAAGGAATCACTCGTGAGCTAAGAACCGTCAAAGATGTTTGGTCATTCCTTGGTAACACTAGTTACTACCGACGCTTTATCGAAAACTTCTCAAAGATCACCAAGCTATTGGTGGAGCTTACAAAGAGAGATGCTCTGTTCATCTGGACCAAGGAATGCGAATCTACATTCCAAGTGCTTAAACAAAAACTCATAGAGACTGCAGTTCTATGAGCACCTAATTGATCTAGGCCCTTCCACATCATAATTGACACATCCAATTATGCCCTGGGAACCATGATGATCAAAAATGTCCATTCTATATTCACTGTGCGAGTTGTAGTATTGTGGGTGCTCAGCTTAACTACACCACCACTGAAAAGGAGTTAATGGTGGTGGTGTTTGCCTTGGAAAAATTATAGCACTATGTGCTTAGATACAAGGTGTTCATGCATACCAACCATAGTGCTACTTGGTTTCTGATGAATAAACCAATAGTAAGCCCCCACATCATCCAGTGGCTAGTGATTCTTCAAGAGTTTGACCTCACGATGGTAGATTAGAAGGGAACCAAGAATGTGGTTGGTAACCACTTGTCTCAATTACGATGGGATGAAACTGAGGAAGAGGATCCCCTCTCTAACCAATTTCCAAATAAACTTCTCTTTGTAGGCTTGGTCAATTCATAGTGCCCAAAGCATCACCTTGGTTCAGCCACATCCTCACCTATCTCACAACTTAGGAGTTTCCAAAGGAGTGGAACCATCTGCAAAAACAATAGTTTCTCCATAAGGCCAAGTACTTCATGGAAATCAATGGCCACCTTTATAAGGTATGCACAGATGGCCTGGATCGATGGTGTGTCCCTAATGATGATACCCTGTGTGTCCTCCAAGATGCTCATGAGGGCCCTTGTGGGGGCCACTATGCGGGATGGCGCATGATCATTAAGATCCTGCTTGCAGGATATTACTGGCCCACAATTTTTAGAGATGCACAATGGTTCACCTGCTCTTATAAACAATGCCATAGAGATGGTGAGATGACTGCATGAATGGAGGGCCCTCAATAGTGGTCCAACCATTAGAGCCCTTTGACATTTGGGGCATCGACTTCATGGGATCCATCACATCCCTGTCCGACGAAAAGGAATACATCATCATAGCTATGGATTACTACACAATGTGGGCAGAAGTGGCAACTGTCATCAACTGTTCTTCCAACACCATTGCATGATTTTTCCAACAATAAATCGTTAATAGGTTTGGAGTGCCATGTGCACTCATCTTTGACAATGGAACCCATCTCATAGGTGTCACTTTTCAAAAACTGATGCAACACTTGGGGGTTACCCATAAATTTACCATACCTTATCACCCCCAAGCCAATGGGTAGGTTGAAGCCACCAATAGGGAGATCACCAAGATCCTCACATGTACCATTAGCAAATATAGGATGGACTGGAGCACCAAACTTAATGATGCCCTCTGGGCCTATCGCTCCACTTGGAAACTTCCTATAGGTTATTCTACCTATGAGTTAGTGTATGGTAAGTTACAAAAACTTCCAATCCAAGCAGAACTCTAGACACTATCCACTACAAGTGACTTAGGTCTTGACCTACCCCTAGCACAACGTGAATGACTTATCAACCTCAGTGTGCTAGATGAGAATTGATTAGTGGCCCTATCTTCAAATGAGATCCACAAGGCCTACAACAAGAAACGATGCAATCTTAGGATTCGGAAGGTCACATTTAAAAGTGGAGACAAGGTGTTGTATTGGAACCCCACACATATATCACAACTGACCAAGTTTCAAAAACTATGGGAGGGACCTTACATTGTCTCTGAAACCTTCTCATCTAGGGCCTTGCTTATCCACAAACATGAGGACCCCACAATAATGCAGTTGGTTAATAGACAACAACTGAAACCTTTTCGCAAACTCCACCCAACCAGTGCCACCTCATCTTCACCGGGACAACCTCGTTCCCTCTTTCGTGTCTCCTCCTTTCTGCCCAATCGTGGGGGAGACCATCCTCCATGCTAATCCATTCCACTACACCCCTCACTTTTTGCATTTTTTGTTTTACACTTTTTTATTTTTCATCATCATTCATACATTTGCCCATTCTTGCTAAAATTTTCCTTTCTTTTCTTTAATTATTTTTCTATTTCTTTGTTGTTTAATTTCCATTTGGTCACTAATTAGTCATCTTATTGTCACTAGGTTTGGCGCGGATTGTTTTCATTGCAATGGGTCATTAGGGATAGCCACTTATTTTACCTCGCTCCTACCCTTGCATTATTGTTCTTGGATTTTGCATCTACTTTCACCTCATAATATCGGTAGTGAGTCCACGTCATCCAACCATTCATCCACTCCATGGTTTTCTAACTCCTGGGAACGTGCAACCCTATTTCACTTAAAAACATTATAATTAATGTGTGACTTGTGTAGTTCCTAGACTCAAGGATGACCCAATGGTTTGAATCAGGTGTGACTTCAAGGGGAATGCAACATTCTTCATCCTCTTCTACCCTTTGGGCGGTGGTAGTGCCCATATGGATTCCTTTCCACTCCAAGATCTTCTCTACAGGGAAGCTCCTTGGTAGTTTGACCTTGCATGGTGTGGTCCTCATCAAAAATAAGAAAAAAAAAACGAAACAAAAAAAACATGAGGATCCATCGCTCGATTTCTTTCTTGCGGAGTTCTTTCTCAGCACATTCTCCCATGTTTGACTCTTTTTCGGGCCTATTTTACCTTCCTCACATCCTCAGCCATGTTCTAGGCCTCTCATGCTCTTCAACTGCCCCAATTTGGCACTTTAAATTTATCTTTTCAGGCTTTTTCTAGGTTGGTTGATGCTGGTCAATGGGTGTGCCCCCTACGTATACACGGCCGCGTATATGCGGCCCCATCAACATAGTGCCCAACCCATATATATCTCGCCATTGCACTTTCAAATCTCATCATTTGGAATCAAAATTGGGGGGAGATTTTGCCATTTTTTCTGTCTAACTCTTCCCTAAGCACCTACGTGCTACCATGCATCTGCATCAACCAATCCCTACCCTCTTGAGCACCCGAAGGTATGCTCTCAGTTGTGGGGGGTGAAGCCTATGAATAATTAATTAATTAATTAATTGGTCAGCTAAGACTTCGCATCTCTAAGGGAAGAAACAAAAACAACCATTAAACTCTAACTTATCCCTTGTTGTTTTTGCCTCTAACCCATCAATTAACACTTTGGGGGATCTAATGGAATGCCCATGCAAACAACATAACTTAGTCAAACTAAGAAGGTATACGAGACCCATTTTTGAGCAACTTGTGCATAGTTTAATTGTGGTTATGTTTGGCTATAGATGGCACCAAAACCAAGGCACCCAAGAGGTGAAGGACCATCACAACCGAGGGACAAGCGTCCACAAACAGGAAGAGGATGAGGCCTGCAATAGCCAGAGCACATAGAGGACTCTCATGCAATTGGCTCCCTCCACAAAGGACCTGATGTGGAATTGTCCATCAGATTCCCAAAGAGGAGATTCCTAGTGAACAATCGCAAGGGGATGAAACTCCGAGGATAACACCACGACTTGAGGTCACCCTAACCCAAGCGTGTCTTGATGCTATCAACCCATGAGAAGTGCAACAGATGGTCCTAAAAGGGCTAAACTTTGGACCATTTCTCGAGAATGCACCAAAGGATGTGAAGCTTCAGCTACAAAATTCTCCTATGTGGCCAATCATCACAACCCATGGTGAATGGTACCTAGAAGAAATCTACCTCTTCTAGATGAATTGGCAACCTAGGTCCAAAGTAAGAATCAAAGGCATCTATGTCTCTTATTCTTCTGAAGCAATCACATAAGCTCTGGGGTTGCCAGAGACCAGAGCAGATGTGGTGGAGATTCCAAAACAAGCTGACCCTAAGGTAAAAATAGAATGGATCAAGTGGTTCTATGGGATGGAGCACCAGGAGTTCGGCACTTTGACCACTACAGAGAGGGTGTACTTGAAGATCACATTTTACCACTTAAATCCAATGGTAAGACCCAGCAAAATCATGACCTTCTTCGCCCGTGCATGTGCTGCCTTGAGTGGGAAATTCCCAATGAGATTTCCACAGTTATTATTTCTGGAAATTGAAAAGAGGTTCACTGAAAGAGAACATGGAAGACGGGATCTCCCCTTTCCCTACCTAATTAGAAAGTTGTGCAAACGAGTAGGGATAGCATGGTATTCCAATGATACAATCTGGCACAGCCCGATTGCCTCATGGTGTGAAATGATGAAAGATAGGACTCTAGCCACTTCATAGATAGAGGAGGAGCAACAACCACCTCTACCAACTGCACAAACAACAAGGTTGGGTTTGCAAACTATTGCAAAACACATCCGCGATATTCGACAAATGCTCTTGAGCCAGCAAGAGCAATCTAGCAGGACTGGTGGAGGAGATGACCCTTCAGTCTATCACCCTACAATGAGCCACCTAGATCAAGTGGCTCGATCAGTTAGTTTACTAGAAAGAGCAGGGCCGATGTTCTCCATTGCCCGAACGTAAGTGCCAGCAAGGATAGATGCCAGTGTTTGAGAGGTAATAGTATCAACCAAATATTTATTTCTTGAAATTTCTGGGAATGTTGCTACCTTCTTGGTACGCTTGGAAGATGGTGAAGGGGCAATAGTCATGGTGATGTAGCACCAAGGACAGGAGACTGCGGCCAAAGTGGTTGCTGATACAATTGCTATGGCTCTCAACGCATTGATAGTACCTATCCCAGATGTGCATGGGCTTCAAGATGTACAAGAATCCACCAGAACTTCACGTAGCAGGATGGATGCAATACAACATGAAGAACTATTAGTCTAAATGGTGGGAACCAAGCAACTGCTTCTAGATGTCTTTGACCTTTTGGATAACATCACCATGACCTAGTTGAAGCTGCTTTCAGCAAGAGGGAAGAGCCTCATTTTGGAAGGGTAACTTGAAGCTGCTCAATCCACTTGTAAAAACTTGGCAACAAAAGTTTCCCAGTTAAGAGCCCAACTTGCCGATCCAGCTCTCCTCAACCATGAGCTCACCAAGGATGAAGCTTTTTAGTAGCTTCAGGTTAAACTCTAGATAGTTGAGGATGAGCGAGAGTTAGCAATCTTTGATAAGGCCTTGGTAGATGCCCAGAAATATTATTTAGAGAAGGACTTAGTAGAGGTTCGCTAGGAAAATGTCAGGTTGACACAAAGACCCATCTCCTACGTAATGTTGGTGCTGAAAATAAGCACATGAGAAATTTTATTCACCAACAGCAGGAAGAGCCAATCATCTTAATTCTATCCCCACTCTGAGGTGCTAACATGGCTAATGTTGTTTCAAATTCTCTTATGTGGATAATTGGATCTTCATCATTTGTTCCTTTATAGATAGGTAATAAATAAATATTTTTAACCTCTACATCTCTTCCTTGTGGAAAAACTAATGGTTTTTAAAGTATAATTAATGTTCTTTGATTCAATAACTCACCAAGCATTTGTCCTGGGTAAGGCTAACCAATTGAAGCATTGGAACTCAAACTACCAAAGGAAAGACGAATTGAACCTAAGGAAAATGGGGGAGGTGTCTAATGTGAAGATGATCCCATCATGTAAGTAGAAGTTACTATTGGGGTTACTATAGGATTTGGTATAGAAATAGAGACTGGTGCTGGAGTTTGTAAATTCAAAGTACTTACTAGTTGGGTAATACCTCTAATTGTAATCACATAAGTTAATATTGGGGGTAGTACTTAGATTTTGAGGCCTTACCTCCATAGTTGAACTCATGGTTGTAGTTCAAATATCAAATAAAGGATTAACAAATATGGAAAAATTATGTTGTGTTTTTTCTTTGGGATTTTGTGTTATCAAAGGGAAAAAAATCAAATCTTCATTGTATTGATTCCTCTTGGTCTTGTTTTTGAGTGACTTTATTACATTTATAAAGACTAAGAATGCCCCTAGGAGGTTGAATTCGTGTTGGTTTCTTTGACTGCTTTGTTGGTTTCATTTAATAACAACATTCTTTGCTGGCACATTCATGGGCTATCATTCGTAAGAATTTACAAATTGATTTAATAACTCCTACTATCGTGACTTTAATTACAACTTTTTAAATAGTTTCAATTGGTTGTATGATAAGAGGAGCTAATTCCTAAGATTTTTCCTTATTTTTAGATTTTTTAATACAATAAAAACAAGTAAAAGAAACCATTTCTCTAATTTCTTAAATAAAATAAAATAAAATAAAATGTGCCTGGAATATAAAATTATAAAATAAAATTAAAACATACAGAACTCTTGATGATGATTAACTTTGCCAGCCTCCCTGACAACAATGCCAAATTGACAAGCTAGGCAAAATTCAGTGCTAGATATCTTTAATCTTTATCTTTGTTTCTTTCATTGTAGAAATTGTCACTTCGTCTATGACTAACCAATGAGTCATATCCCATGGAGAAATTGTCACTTCGTCTAGGGGATGTCACATAACTTGTGACCCTACTCTGTTGTCTCCATAGTGCAACAACTTCACAATCTTAAAACATTGTTGGTAATTAATTGCCACAAAGCATTAATGCTCTTCCTTCATAATTTTTGCACATACAAAATTCTAATCTGATGTGGTTCTTTCAATAGTAATCTCTTTCTATTTCTTCAATTCTTNCGCTCGCTTTTTTATTGCATTTGGCCATGGAATTTATAAAGAGTAGTCTAGCACATGAGGAGCTAGCACTCACACGTAATGGCCATGGCAATTACTACCCACACATAACATCCACCATAACGTCCACTACCACCACCCCCATTGGTAACATTCACTATAATGTCCACTACCACCACCCACACAAGTAGTGTTTAGTGTAATGTCCATTAACACCACGTGGCAAAGAAATGTGTAACTCCAACCACCCATGTGTAGGTAATGGTTGCAAGAACATGCAACTATAAAAATAACTAAGAACCACGCCTCATTACCCATGTAACGTACAATTGTAGCACCAACGTCCAAGTTGTAGCTCCATTACTACCATAAATCCTCAATGTGCATTCCTATTATTACTGCAAAAACAAAACCAGAAACCACAAAACATAATACTATTATAGATCAAGAAATTGGATTCTTCAATTGCCACCATATGGCTACCTAACAACAAAACATGTGCCTCTAGTTTAAGTCTTTAGTACATAAAACCTAATAAACTAATAATAATCTAATAATAATAAACTAATATTCATCACTATGATAAACTAAAATACAATAAAATAAAACAACTTAAAATAACTAAAATAAACATTGATTAAACACCAATTAAATAATTAACAATATGTAATTAAGATTTAAAAACTATCAATTTTGGGGTTTAACAATGGCCAAAATAACATCAATTATCATATGCCTCATTATGATTTAAACCATACGTTTAGTATTCACTAACGCAAAGTGATGAGACTTGACCTACATGTGCCACGATATCGTGTCTTACCCTGCGATATCGCGTACACGATATCCCGTACGCGATATCGCGTCCCACCGTCATATCTATAAATAAGAGGCGGCACTCCCTTCATTTCCCAATCCTAGCTAGAAGTAGCGAAGCTTTGGCAGATTGATCACTTCAGAGTTAGAATTTTTCCCATGTGCCCGCAGTAGGAGTCCTAGAGTGAACGGCTCTTTATTCGAGCAACTTGTAACCTGAACCCAAGTTGTGTACGACAATAAAGACGAACTTGATTGGATAAACCTTGTAGCACGTGGTTTCATTTATTGTTGTTTATTTACTGCTTTCCTAGTGCGTTCAAGTACGACTTGATTACGAGCGTCTACGGACGTGTACGGCTAGTCAAGGAATCGGCTGCTTGACGCAACGCATGAGTACGACTCAATTACGAGCATTGGCTGCTTGGTAACCCAGTAGCGTATTCCAGGATTCTGCGCTTGGTAATCCCAGTGGTAGTCCGATGTGTACGGCTAGTTGAGGAATCGGCTGCTCATTGCTAGGCTAGAACGTGTGATAAGTACGACTTAGTTACGAGCACCCACGGGTGTGTACGGCTAGCTAAGGAATCGGCTGCTTATCACACTTAAGCTAAATAGGTGCCTCAGTACGACCACTTCGAGCACTTGCGTTACGTGTGGTGATCCCAGTAACGATTAGCGTTTGGTAAGCCACAGTTGCATAGTTCAGGGTGTGTCCGGTAAGTGGGAACGGATGCTGACGCTAGTTAATTTAGACTTAGGACATTAGTTAGAGTTAGCTTAGTTTCTCAACCCTTTCCTCTGATAGCATAGAAGATAAACCGAAAAATACCAAAAAAATCACATACCTCAGACTTGCTTAACCATACACCGTGACACTTACAAGCAAGCCTGGGAAGACAACGAACGATTAACCCCAAGTGTTTCTTGTGGTGTTAAGGCATTTAGTCTGCGGAGTTCGACCGGATCGCGCGTGCACGCTCGTATTCGTATGGTTGAGTGTAGGGGTACCTCGCCACTCATCATTGGCGCCGTTGCCGGGGACTAAGTGTTTTTTCGCCAATTTAACATAAGGGATATCACTCACATCGTTGTGAGCTTAAAACGAACCTTAGGGTTAATCAGTTAATCAAGAACAATAAATAACGGTGAAATTAGCACACCAATAGAAATGGCTTCTTCTCACGAAATCAACTCACCTAAGGACAATACAGGAGAAAGTCAGCATCATACGCATAACCGAGATCAACCATGTCCTCAACAATCCAAAGTCACATATACTCATCCTGATGAGTATGTGCCAGATTTTACCTTTGTTTTCCATCAAGATGAGCAACTGCGGTGGAGAGACATGCAAGGTAACATCGTGTTACCCCCAGATCGATCCGCTCCCAACATGCTTTTCCGTGCCTTGGTACAGATTGGCATGCATGAGCTGTTCGCAGAATACGTTTTGGATGACCATGATACAAGGGATTATCATCCCACAAATGCCCAACGTATTCGGGATGCAAGGCAGGAGAGCCAACATTCACTACTGAAGGGCAAGGTTCCCCACGTCATTAGTGAAATAGGAGAAGAGGAACCCCTCACGATGGGTTTCTTAGAAAATGATGTTCCTCCTCCTCACTCTAGTGAAGAGGTTAGGCATCAGGGCCTTAGATCAACGATACATATTCCAGGCTCTGATCCCCGTGAGCACCAGCTGTTCACGGCAGGAACAATCACTCGCACTAATGACGGACTCGTTGATCGTCACAACGATCGGGGCCGAAGCAGCCGAAGAGAAGGCAAGAAACATCACCATGGTGATGGATCCCCTTCTTCTTCTCCTTCATCTCATCATTCACCCTCTCCTTCCACATCTGGGCGCAGCCACCATGAGCATAACGCGGAGAGTAAAGGTAAAAGAGATGAAATGCCTCGACAGGAAGGTCGAGAGGAGTTAGGACAAGGGCAAGGACGTAGGGAGAATAGGGAACCACCACGTAGACATCACAGACGTCATGAAAGAGATGATCATGACGAACCCCTATTCGCAACCCGAAGTATGCTTGATATTAGAGAGGCAGTTAGGATTCCCACAAGGCATTTAAAAGACAGTAGGATCAAGCGTTTGGACATAAATAATATCCCACGTTTTGAAGGGGGATACAACGCTGATCCTCAACATCATTTACAGGCATTCCACGATGCCTGTGCCTTGCAGAACATAGACAATGAGTGGCAGAAACTCAAGTTGTTCCCAAGGACACTCACTAAAGAAGCAGAAAGCTGGTACCGGTCCTTAGAACCGGAAACCATCAGGAGGTGGAGTACGATGCTTGAATTGTTCAACAACAAATATCAAACGTACTCCAGAGTGTCTAACTTGCGTAAGCAGATCCAAGGCTGGAAACAAGGAGCTCATGAATCCTTGGATGCTGCCATGGCCCGTTACTACACATTGCTACATCGTTGCCCGGGCCATGGGTACGCTAAGCGGGATCAACTTCGCCACCTCGTGGATGGGCTACGAAATGAAACGAGAAGAACTCTTGGGACTTACGCCCAAGGGAGACTCTCCCAACTAAGAGCCCATGAAGTTGAAGTATTGTTGGAACAAGTAGCGCAAGAAGAGGGTGAGCTACGGAAAAGAGAAAGTGCGGAGGAATACAACCGTGATCCCTCCCTTCGTAAGAAGGGAGTGAAATTCTGTGATGAGGAGGATGAGTCACCACTCGAAGAGTTGGTGAACAGGAAAACTGTGCCGATCCAAAAGTTAACAACGGAGGTATCGGCTAAGGTAGACCAAATGTGGGATTCCTTAGACTCACGAATAGAAACAGTCCTGAAAATTGTAGAAGAGTCTAAGGATGAGCAAAGTAGTGATAAAAGCAAAGACAAGCGGAGAAACTTTAACCCTGCACATAACAAGGGTAAGGGAAAAATCTCTAACTCCGATGAGGCTGAAAATTCTGATTCAGACAATGACGGTGGATGTGAGGTCTGCTATTATGACCATCCTAAGGGATGTTGTCCAATTATCTCACATCTGCAGGAGTCTGGGGTGTATGCATTAAATCCAAGACTTAATCAACGGCAAACACCCAGAAGGTTACCTTATCCACAAGGTAACCCGAGGCAGTTCCACCAACCCTTGACGTATTATCCAAGTGGAACACCTCCGCAGCCCATCGAGCAACATCAGCAGTGGCAATACCCACAGTCATGGGGGATGCCACAGCCAACACATCGATACCCTTACCGGCAGCCTGATCCTTATGGTTATTATGTGCAGCAGCCAGTTTCTCCAGGTGACGCTATGAGTCACACTCCACGCCGTCACTACTACGCTCGGGAGTACTTCAGAAGGACTCCTTCTCCTCCGGGAGACATTCCACATTCTGTCCATCCTCTAACTCCACCCGCACCTTTTCCTCAAGTAGTTCCCATAACACCTCCTGCTCCAACAATGCAAGGGGAATTACCTACCCAACCGCAGCAACGTCACGCCGCGAGATCTGTAAATATTCAGAGTGTAAATATCCAACCGGACACTAGTTCTGGCGATAACTGTACAAAAAGGAGACCCTTTTTCAGAACTAGGAGCCCGGATAGGCTCTCGCAACAACAAGCGGACGGGTATATGTATAGGCCTCTAACTACTAACACTTCGGAGCACCCTTCAGTCCAAGGGAATGTAACGCATACGGTTATGCTAACACATACCGTAACTGACTGGATCAAGGTAGGCCACCTTCCCAGGAAACTAACTGACCCTGGGAGTCCCTTTATTCATTTGCAGATCGCTGGGAATGCGCCACATCGAGCTCTTCTTGACTCAGGTTCCGGAGTCAACTTAATTTCGCGAAAGATGTATCACGCCTGGAACCTGCCCCAACTTAAGAAGAGCAACATTCAACTGGAGCTGGCAGACCAGTCCATTGCCATCCCATTGGGTTTGGTGGAGGACGTTATCACCACTGTGTGTGGTTGGTCCTACCCAGCAGACTTCCTAGTGATCGATGTTAACAACAACGAAGGGGACTTCCCAATTATAATGGGAAGGGCATGGCTAAGCACAGTAGATGCATGCCTTAGGATCCGTGATCTTTCCTTGGAAATCTCCAAGATAAACATATGTGGAAAGATCGAGAAGAGGATAGTTCCATGCATCACATACAGTGATTCATCGGGTGATGACACGGAGGAAATGTCTCCATGTCACAGGTGTGCCCAGGAAACTCTGCAACAAAGATGCCTGTATGTAGCAACCACACAAGAAGTAGTAGACACCCCGTGGTTGACAGCTTCTCATAAGAGCAAACAAATATGCATGGAACGAACTGAGGCAACTCATGCCAACAACCGTGGCATAGACACATTGGAACGTGAGCGTCGCCAACTTCCACCCCTGAATTTAAGATCATCAATTGGGAGAAGTTGGGCACTGCTTAGAAATTCAAATAGGCGCTCACTACTTCGGATCTCTCCCTCACAACTCAGTCATGGGGGAGATGGCCACCTATGCTAATCATATGGGGCCCTCAGTTCTTTTTCAGTTTTTGTTTTACACATTTTTGTTTTACAACGTTTTTGTTTTTCACATTTTTGTTTTACAATTTCTTTAACTTTTCTAATTTTTGTTTTACAAATTTCTTTAACTTTTCTTGTTTTTGTTTTACAACATCGTTATATTTTTCTATCTTTTTGTGTGTGTGTGTGTGTGTGTCATCCATCATGTAAATTCGTCACCCAATAAGTGTTCGGGCCGATGGGATGAACTGTTTTTCATTAATTGCTAATGTTTGGTTTTTACCTTTAAGTTACATTGTTGATACTAAGGTATGTTCTTTTGATATGGCAGGCAATGAGATCACTTCATCCATCCATCCATCAAGTCTATGGTTTCCCTTGGCTTGGAAATGTACAGTTCCCTTCCAATAAGAACTTTAACGAACCAGTGACTGGGCATTTCTCAAACTAAGGAAGGACTCAAGGATTTGAAAAGGGTGTGACTTCAAGGGAACTTGGTGCTCTTGTGTTGGTCATTCACTTGGGTGCTTGGATGTTTTCTTCTTGGGTTTTCTTACCGTTCCGATGTAACCCAATAATCGGAAGCTGAGACAATAAAAATAAAGAAGTCTTTGCATGGTGTGGTCCCCACGCATAAAAACACAAAACAAAGAAAAGAAGAAAAAAAAAGAGAAAAAAAAGAAAAAGAAAACAAAAGTGAGGATTCAAAGCACACCCCTTAGACGAAATAAAATTTGGGCTGCAAGCACTGGTTATGGAACCAAAGTGTTCCCTCTAACTAAGGCCCTTCTCGCTTCCCATTCTCTCCTTCGTTTCGTCGGAATGGTGGTGGCTCTTCAAAGATGCATCCTTGTTATCCAAGTGGATGGTTTGACCAAATACATTGATGCGAAGTCACTGGAATGGTTGGTTTGACGCCCAAGTTAGAATGAGATTCGCCAAGTCACATTAATCATACAACACACAAGGGGTTGTACACCACCTTGTTCTTGGGATTTCATTCCACTTCTCTTCTTCCCATCCTTCTCTCCATGGTTCACCTCATTGCCGGTTGTATCATTGTATATACTGTGGTTGATGCCTTGTTTTCTTTTTGGTAAATTCTTACAGTTAAGACTTTAACTCTTGTTCCAAAGGACATTCCTAGAGCCCACGAACTCTTTGAATGTGGGATTGTCAGGGCATTAAGGGCATGAGCCTGCTTTGGGGAGGACCCACTGACATTCCTATTTGGAACATTAGTTAACTTCTTTTCCTTAACATTTTGCAATTAATTAACATTTTTTGTTCATTTCCATCCTGACATCCCCTTCACCGATGCCATAGTTGTCACTTTTTACCTATCTTTCTTACTCCTTTTCGTTCTCCATTCTAACACTACCGGAGGTTCGTGATTAGTCATGGGGGTACAGGGCCTGATTTTTCGATTTTTATCCTAAGCCTCGGATTTTTTTTAGTTTTTCTTTTCCTAACCCCTACACCTTCGGTAGTCATCATTTATATTTTCCTAGATCCATATCAGCCATACCACAACTTAGCCAATGAACCTAAACCGAAGCAAGGTATGATTTATTGAATGATTCGATTACCCTTGCTAATATCAGATTGTGTTGTGGGTGCAGATGGCCATCATACAACAACGGAATGGATCTGGAGCAAACACTTGGAGTGGAGCAGCATTGAAGCCGCTACGCAAGGAGTGGAATTGATAATGCGCTTATGGATGAACAACGAAAGGCGCAACCTAGGCGTTGGCAGCAACAAGACTCTTCTCCCTTCTTCTCTTCTATTCTCTCTCCTCTTTTCTCTCAGCTGCCAACTGTGGCCTGATGTCATTGTAATAAGGTGTTCACCCTTGTTGTCATAAACACCAGTTTTGTCAAGTCTTGTAATAAAGACCATTCACATGTCATCCCATTAGTTCCATTTCCCCTAATAATCGCATACCTACCTAATATCATTGTAAGGAACTCGAGGATGAGTTTTCATTCAGTCATGGGGGTATGATGAGATGCGACCTGCATGTGCCCCGATATCGTGTACGTGATATCGCGGCTGCCGTGATATCACGTCTTACACTGGGATATCACGTACGCGATATCGCGTCCCACCGTCATATCTATAAATAAGAGGCGGCACTCCCTTCATTTCCAAATCCTGGCTAGAAGTAGCGAAGCTTTGGCAGATTGATCACTCCAGAGTTAGAATTTTTCCCATGTGCTCGCAGTAGGAGTCCTAGAGTGAACGGCTCTTTATTCGAGCAACTTGTAACCAGAACCCAAGTTGTGTACGACAATAAAGACGAACTTGATTGGATAAACCTTGCAGCATGTGGTTTCATTTATTGCTTTCATTTACTGCTTTCCTAGTGTGTTCGNGTGTGTCCGGTAAGTGGGAACGGATGCTGACGCTAGTTAACTTAGACTTAGGACATTAGTTAGAGTTAGTTAGTTTCTCAACCCTTTCCCCTGATAGCATAGGAGATAAGCCGAAAATACCAAAAAAATCACATACCTCAGACTTGCTTAACCATACACCGTGACACTTACAAGCAAGCCTGGGAAGACAACGAACAATTAACCCCATGTGTTTGTTGTGGTGTTAAGGCATTTAGTCTACAGAGTTCGACCGGATCACGCGTGCACACTCGTATTCGTATGGTTGAGTGTAGGGGTACCTCGCTACTCATCACAAAGTGAAAAGATAGCGATCATGAACTTCAACTCAATTACTAGCACAATTACATTGATCATCTACAAATTGCGATCGGGTCATGCATGAACACTTGTGACTTGTATGGCTGAGTGTTGGATGCTCCACTACTCATCAACATTGATGGAGTTCATTGGATTATGTAGCTATTAACAAAGTAAAATTTCTTTCTTATCTATGTCAATCCTCTTTCCTTTCTTTTACAACAATGATTAACATAAGTAGTCATGTTTTTTCTTTGGAAATTAAAATTTAATATTTTTCAACCTATGTTGGTACCCTACATGACGAGGTCAAAACCCTGACTAGATGCATTCTAGTGGCTAATGCCAATATAAGGGTATTCAATATGATAGGGTCAATCCATAACATGACTATGTTTTAGATTATAGCTTATGTCTTCATAAACATGATCCTTCAACTAAATCTTTAAGTTGCTCCCATGGTAGTTATGCAACATTTGTAAATAATAAAATATAGATCGGTGTTAATTAAATTATAATCAAATTTTCATTGTAAATATTCACACTTTACACACTTGGAGAACTGATTAATAACAATTCTAAACAATGCACCCAAGGGTGTAAGGAAAATGGTTAGGACACTCATCTCTTAGTTAAGAGATTGTGGGTTTGATTCTTGCCTACACTTCTATGTGTGGAAGTAGTGCCATAGCTTTGTGGTAGGGAAGTATGGCAACAATGGCATTAATAGATCAGATCTACCCTACTATCTGGGTAAGGGTTGTGTTACCAACTCTGAGTTACCTTGCTTTTAAGAAAATCTAAACAATGTCAAAGTCTTATTTTTGACTCTTACATATGATTGAGTACTAAAATCTTTTCTTCATCCACTTCATCTTGAAGCACGAGTTCAACCGTACGTTTTAGATAACTTTGGAATTGCAGACCTATTTCAACAAGCACATTGATGACTTTTATTCGTCTTTGTAAATTTTTCTTGACAGGCATGTTAAAGTCTTTTAATTTTCTTTGTAAATTTTTTCTAACACATTGATGAATTTTAACAGTAGAATGGGTAGAATCATAAACTTTTCAAAAATCTGGACGAGGACGACCTCGAAAACTTTTGGAGTATAAATACACGTCAAATGTGAAAGCTAATGCTATTGCATCCAGTCAGAAAGGCAAAAGCAATACCACATTATTTAAAACGGAAAAATCTATCCTCCGAAGTATTGGACACACGCGGTACATCCTCATTCCTCCATGGACCGTTAAATGGTTATCTACTGGATTTTTTTCTGAATCTCCTGGACCCCAAGTGTAACGCAAAAATCGCGGGTCAGTGCATTTACGTAAGAAAAATTAATAAACAATCTATAAATACTTCTTTTCTAACGAATGAAAGAAGCCGATCACGCGAATTCTTAAACATGCTCAGCTCGGTCGTCACTGCTCACAAGAATCAGACCAATTCGTAGGTCGATATTCAAAAGTCAGAGAAACGTGCATCTTAAAAAAATATCTGCATCTCTTATACTTGTCGAGAGTCGTTGAAAAACAGAGACAAAGCATATGCCTTTATAAATATATACCCATTGTATCCTATTTTTTAAATCTGCATTCCCCTCCTGCAATTGAAAGCTGAGCGACATGGAGTTACTCTCTTCAGATAACGTGATTGCAATTGTGGCAGTGGTTTTGCTAATCATCCCTATTCTGTACATCAGATTTGCAAGAGGTGGTACTCATGATTTGCCTCCAGGTCCCGTCGGTTTGCCAATTCTGGGGAATCTGCTTCAGTTGGGAGATCTGCCTCATCGTACTCTCAAAAAAATGGCAGACAAGTATGGGGATATCATGTTTCTGAGATTGGGCTCTGTTCCCACAGTCGTTGTATCTTCGTATGAGAAAGCAATGCTGTTTCTAAAGAACCACGACCTCGTGTTTGCCAGCAGACGTATAACTACTGCAGGAGACATTATGTTTGAGCGGAAGGTGGTGCTGGTGTCTCCTTATGGGGATTTATGGCGCCGTATGCGCAAGCTCTGCGTCACAGAAATGCTCTCTCCCAAAAGAGTGGAATCTTTCAAACACATTCGACAAGAGCAGGTATGGAAATCGAAATACGGAGTTGCTTTATTGAGTTTGCTGAATATTGAAGATCTAATTATACCTTATTCAACACCCCTCCCCACCTCCCCAAAATTGGGTATCTTTTAGTACGTCATCTAGTTATACCTTGTTCAGTATACAGTGTTACAGTCTTACAGGTTATAGAATCCAGTCACTGTAATTGCCCAGTCCTAAATTCAGAAATATGAAATATGTGACTGATAACTAGTCAATGAAAACTGAAAGTAGTGTCCAATTCACAGCCTACGTGATCTGGCATTAGTTTGCAATTTGCATAAGGTCATTTTGTATAATCGGCTAGAAAATTGTGACTCCGGTTTATACTTTTTGGTTCGCAACTTTGTGTTTCTGTGAGGCTTATATTTCTTTTCGTTACAAACAGTGTTTAAATGGTTGGAAAATATCTTGGATTTGTATCCCTCAAAAATCACCATAAGTCGGCGCTTCGTTATATTTAAAATTCATACAAATAATACTTAAATCTATTGATTTTTTTCAAAAATAAGATCTATTATAAATCTATTGATTTTTTTCTAAAAATAAGCTTTAAGCTTTATTATAAAAGTAGTGCGGATTCAACTCCACTCCGGTAGGCAAAATTTCTAACCAGGTACTAATCGTTAAATCCCCAACTTAGAAAACCATAGTTACAAACACCAGAGTAGCTGCAAGAGCAAGACATAGTACTGTCATTCAAGATCAGGCTAATACCACTTGATTAGGTATACGATGGTCAACTCTATAATTTCGTATATTCATTTCATTACTGAAATGTGAAACAGGTCGAAGCGCTGATTTGGGATTTGTGGGAAGCCAGCGGCCAGTGATCGAAGGCAGTGAACATGTCTGTGGCAATTGGAGACGTGGGTTCGAAAGTTTCTCTGCGTATGGTGACCGGCCGAACATACAAAGGCGACTCCCTGCAATTGGCGGACGGCTCTACACTGGTTTTCAAGACTGTTCTTCACGACGGTGGAAATGTTTTGGGCAGTTTTAATATTGGGGATTTTATCCCGTTTCTGAACGTCTTTGATCTGCAAGGCATTCGCAAGAAAGCGCGGCAGGTCAAAAAGACCCTAGATTACATTTTCGAGCAAATGATCGAGGATCATCTTCAGCATCCTCTGCCTGCCGATGCTGATCATGCCAAGGACTTTGTGGATGTGTTGCTCGAGATGCTTCACGAAAATCCCGGTAATGTCACTATGGAAAACGTCAAGTGCATGATGCTGGTAACCTTCTCAGTGCCTGACTCTTTCCACCATGAAAATCATGAATTGATTGATTGACCAATCTTTTTTTTTTGTCTTGGGTTTGTCTTCACTAATATTTCAAAGCAGCATGACAGCGATTTTCTGACCTTTCGGAAATATTTTCCCGTTTGATGTTTATCTATGACGTTATGACATATGAAAATTCATGCTTATGTTAATCTACAGTTTTCTGACCGGCAGGTTTGATTGAGATGTATGTAATACTGATCTAGTTCTAACGAATAGAATCGAATGGCTATGACAGCAAAAAATTATATTAAGTTGATATGCAAGCGCATTCACGCGACCAGACAGGTTTAAATTTAATTATGTCCGAGTGATCAAGTCAACAAATTAGCAAAATATAAGCAAGGTCACATTCATATGTGCGTGCATTGAATTTTCAACCACGAGAAGGCCCATAAATGCACCGCTCTGACGCATTCCTGTGCGCCTGTATTTCTTCGGCTTCTGCATAAACATTGTTTTAAAATATAGATATATATATAATTCACAGAACGAAATTGTTGCTTGCAGGACATGTATGGGGCGGCGGCGGAGACAACGACAGCAACGCTGGAGTGGCTGATCAGCGAAGTCGCCAGAAACCCAAAAGTCATGTCGAAGCTGCAGCAAGAAATCGAGACAGTCGTGGCCAAGAATGGCGGAAAGCTCGCCGAAAAGTTGCTTCACAAAATGACATATCTCAACAGCGTCATCAAGGAAACGCTGCGGTTGCATCCGTCGGTTGGGCTGGGCGTCCCGCACGAATCGACTCAGGAGGTCATCGTGGATGGGTTCCGCATACCTGAGAAAACGCAGGTGATATTTAATTTGTGGGCGATTGGAACTGATCCAAGATTCTGGGAAAACGCAGAGGAGTTCGATCCAGCGAGATTCATGACGGATGAGTCCATGGATTTGGCAGCCCTGAGCTCCGAGTATAAGATGCTTCCCTTCAGTGCTGGCAGGCGAGGTTGCCCCGGAGCCGCCATGGTTGCGCCAATGCTGAGGTTGTGCTTGGCTGCTCTGTTTTTCGCTTTTGATTGGACGCTTCCGCCGCAGGAGGATGGCGGTGTTGCAGAGTTGGATATGAGCGAGTCATCGGGCATTACAGTTGCGAGAAAACAGAACCTCATGTTGGTTCCCAGGCTCAGGCATGTTTCTCGTCTGGCTCTCATTCACGAATGAATGCCTTGAAATTCGACTCTTTTTGCCGGTGGTGAATCTGGTCCCTTGATAATTTGGATATACGTGGTAACATTCTACGAAAAGATAATCGTTGTCGTATCCTCTTCATGTTTATGCTTTTAACCTTTTTTTGATCAATTCTCTTTGTTGTTCGGCTTCCTGTAAACTCTGCACGTCATTCCTAATCCATACGAAGTATCGCTGTAATAAAATGTTCTTTGTTTGAAACCTTGGAACCTTGTCATGGTTTGTAATATGGTGTTTGTTTAGGATGGTAACCGAGGAGAACAGAAAATTTCTGCACTGGAACCTTTTGAAGGTCCAATCATATGTCATGGTTTGTAATATGATGTTTGTTTGGGATTGTAACCAAGGAGAAGAGCAAATTTCTGCTCTTATTTATTTTGAAACCTTTTTTGAGGGTCCTGCCACATGTCATGGTTTGCAATATGGTATTTGTTTTGTTTGGGATGGTAAAGAAGGAGGACTGAAAATTTTTGCTCTTATTTACTTATGGTTATGAAACTTGTTTTTGAATCTTATGATTGAAACATCATAAAATTTCAAGACCCTCATGCCAATTCGGAAGGAGAATGTAGGCACTGAGATTAGACTATCCAGTCTGGCAAGTTTTTTATTTCCAGAGTTGACAGGTTCAATGGACTCTCTGGCTTGCCCACCTAAACAATTCACTCACCTGACAGTCTACTCAAAAACTATGCTAGGAGTTGTCGAGAGTGTTTAGGATAAGCAAAATAGTTCGGCAAGTTTTCTAGTGAAGTCTGCTACGCTATGCAACGTAGCAAGTTTTGAAAAAATGGTTGCTTAAGTGTCTAAGTGTAGAGTGACAAAGTGATTGCGAAGACAAAGCAGGATTCAGTCAATGCAAGGTGCTACGCTATGTAGCGTACCACAATGTAGCAAAAGCAAAGCGGAAAGGTCCATCTTACCAAGTGATCTGAATAAGAAAATGATACATTGACAAGATTTTGGCCTCCAAAACTTCTCGCCCCACTTGATCCATAGACCTTGAGCAAAGTTTGTTGCTAGAAATTGGCGGATTAAACAAGGAAGCAGGATATACTAGCCGCTACATTGTGCTACGCTACATAGCGTAGCAGAGCATAGTGATGATGCAAAAACAACAATTTTTTTAAATGTAAGTTCAGCAAGTTTGAGGGCTTCCCATTACAAAAGACAAAAGTTGCAGCTTCAACATAAGTTTTAGTTAAAACTAGTGGCTACGCTATGCTACGCTACGTAGCGTAGCATACCGTAGCTAGCAGCCACTTATGCTACGTAGCATAAGTAACGCAAACACTGGTACAGAAGCATCAAGACGTCTTTNTAGCATAAGTAACGCAAACACTGGTACAGAAGCATCAAGACGTCTTCGGGTAGTTCCAGAACTTGTAGACATCAATCTTATTCATTTTAGCATCTCCTTGGCAGAATCAGCAATTTCACTCCATTTTGTACACCCCTTGGTTAACTCCTAAAAACATTGTTCCTATGCTTGACCCTGCTCGTAAGAGTAGAGAAGAGGTAGTCCTGGAGTGTAAGCTCCATTTCTATTTGCATTATTAATACATTGATATCGGCACATACAATCTCGGAGGTATAGTCACAACATAGCCAAATTAATGTCCAGCATTGCACACCTACATGGTATAGGCACGTCAGCATCTTGTGGGGTCCAGGACACATGGCATCCAGGCCCCATTTCTCGCTTGCTCCTGGCCCTATAAATACCTCGGCAAACAACGCTCAAAGGGTTGGCTTTTCTAATTGGCATTTTTCATCAAAAGAGTTGACATTTTTGCTTTGACAAGAGTGGTTGGCTTGTTGGCTTTTTGCATCGGCTGCTTGGCTTCTTGATTGGGCTCTTAACAAACAGAGTTGGCTTATTGCTGCAATTGGCTTTTAAGTTGGCCTCCAGAAAGCCTAGTTGATCTTTCTCTTAAGCATTCTCGTTACCCTTGAGTTCTCTATGTGTCTATAGCATTGCATAACCAGTTGTACACCATCCAAACAAGGCAAAGAATCAAATCCACGACCTTGGGGTGGTGCATTTTCTCACCTAAGTTTGCTTCGCTATTTCTTTACTATTATCATTCTTTTGCATTATTTTTTTTCATTTCACATTTATTGATCATCAATTTACCTCACACATATTGCTTTTGCAATGAACGTTTACGTAAGGTTAAAATTACATCGATTAAGTCCTTGTCTGATTGACCAGACTGTTTAGGGCACCTCGTTTCTGTTTTCTCTGGCACGACTCTCACATGGATCTAGGGTTAAACTGTTTGCATGGCAACCTCTTGGTCTTCCAACTGCTGACGTTTTTGGTCATTATAGTTTTTGGAGCTAGAAGGAGGGCTTTTTGGTGCCTTTTCCGTGTCCTACGGGTAGTCCTACACGCTCTTTGTACCCCGTCATGCACTAGCGTTGACATCCTTTCGTGGTTGTTTATGCATCGTGTGGTGTAGATTGGTCGTGACAACAGTTCCTCTGGAATCTGGTAGGATGAAAAGCCTCTGATTTCCTCTTGATTTTCGTGTTTCCTAGTTTGCGATTTCCCCTTTTTCACTATGCAAGATGATTCCAACAACAACAGCTATTTCTACCTCAAGCCTTGAGGCTCCTTTCTTGGCTCAGACCACCATGGGTGTTGAGCGGCCACCTAGCCCAGTGATGTCACCATGCCAATCGCTTAGGATTTGACACTTGTCACCCGAGTTCTTGGCACAAGACGCAGAGCATTACAACTTCATCTATGCAAAGATCCAGGTGGATTTGCCCCTGGATCACGAAGAACTCGAGCACAAGCACAATTTTAAGCTCCTTTATCGAAATGGGGGGGGGGAGTTTGTTCCTAATCCTGATGTTGCCATCCCCCTTACCGAGATGTATTAGTGGATCTTCGATCAATTGCTACAAGTCACTAGGCCTAGGGAGTGGGATACGCTATCCCATTGCAATGAAGCATTCCAGGACAAGCAAGAAGATCTGGACTCCAAATCTGAGGGGGGTGGCCAAACTTACCCTATGACTATCCCTTCTTTCATGGCCTTCAAGTCAAACCTCCTTTTTGTGACAGCTCCCTTTGCAATCACCACAAATCTGCCTCAATCTACGCTTTCATCAGTAATGGGTAGCCATCCTACACCCTCAGCGTATCAACAGGTGCTTCCCTCAGTTTCATACTGAGGCACTCTTCCACCCCATTCCGTCCTGTCCTCATACTAGGCACTGGTTACGCCCATGTTGCCCTACATACACACTGTGTCTACTTCACAGTTTTCCGAAGCCTCTACTCCTATCTCATCATTTGCATCTGTTCCATCATCAGCAGCAGGTCTAGCCCTAACCACGTGGTGGATCCCAACCACTTCACTCCCCACCTCGTAGCCTCACTAGACATCACAACATCCTTACCACCAAACATACCAAGTCCCACAAGTATCGCAACCAAGCATGGGATTGTG
Source organism: Gnetum montanum (assembly GCA_015680685.1). Lineage (NCBI taxonomy): Eukaryota > Viridiplantae > Streptophyta > Gnetopsida > Gnetales > Gnetaceae > Gnetum > Gnetum montanum. The sequence goes on along the minus strand of MNCI01030248.1, from coordinate 63,244 downwards.
GCCCATTCCATCGGACATGCAAATGACCAACCCTACAGCACTACCAGCTGCCATTGCTCCAGCAACACCACCCATTGGGTGGTGGATTATACAAGTAGCACCCTTCACAAGGGCAGCCTCGACAGCCCCCCCTATGAGCCACATTGCTCTCCTTGCTACGCCATAAACGATGGTTGTGCCTGCAACTCCACAATCGTGTGTGTTGTTCCTAGGTCTGGATCAAGCGTTTCAACTTATCCAGATCCTTACTGAAGAGGTTAGGCACCTCAAAGCTGTCGATTCTGATGTAGTGCAGATCATGGATTTCTACCATTATGACGCCATCAGCCAAACAGTTCCCATGCTCACATTACCCCTTGGGATGCCGCTCCCTAAATTTACAAAATACAATGGGGAGGACGACCCTAATGCACATTTGGTCGCATTCAGATCTGAATCTTTGTTGCTACAACAATGGCCACACACCATCATTTGTGTCTTTGCTATGTCTTTGATAGACAAAGATTTAGACTAGTACCATGCACTCCTGCACACCTCCATATCAACATTGGAGGTGTTACTAACCCAGTTTGTGACCCACTTCAAGTATAACTTGAAGCCTGAAGTCACACTGTATCATTTAATGGGAGTTAAGCAAGACCCACTAGAGTCAGTGCAGAGGTTTATATAGTGGTGGAGTGCCACCTTGAATTAGATCTGTGAGCCTATCATAGAGGCCCACTTGCTGGCCATCTTCAAGGGGGAGGTAAATGATTTCATCAAATCCAAGCTATATTACTTAGCCCCGCACTCTCTTAGTCAAGCTTTTGCATAGACAAAAAGCATTCAAGATGTGGCCGAAGCCAGTAGGGATCCGGCCTATGTTGCATATAAAAATGCACATACTAAACAGGAAAAAGAGAAGAGCAAGGCTGCAATGGCCACGATGGCCACCGTGGCAAATGAGGCCTAGCCCAAAAAAAAATAACAAGAAAGTGGCCACGACACCAACTAAACCCATGCCTAGCTCAAACAACGTTGTCCAACCCTCCACGTCGGCACTTGAAGCACCGACCCCGTCTAAACCTAACTTTGAGCGTAAAGATCGTTCCAAGTACATCCCTCTACCTGTTAAACCTTTAGAAATCCTGAAGCAATTGCTAGGGGTGGGGTACATTCAACACAAGTAGATGTCAGAGGAGGTGACCAAATGACATCAGCGGTATTGCAAACTTCCTAGGAACCCCTCCTTGGCTTTGCCCATTGAACCCCCAGTTCCTAAGAACTTTAGGCTGAAGCAGTTCTATGACTACCACCAACTCTGTGGTCATGACATGGATTACCATCTAGCCTTAAAAGATGACATTCAATAGATGATTGATAAAGGGAAGTTGGTGCGGGATGAACGCAACCCCGTCCACCCTGAAAATCAATCCATGCATGTTTACAAGGACCCCCCTCAATGCTAATGATGTGGGGTACATCATCAACAACGGTTTTTTGTTTGTATACCTCAATGTAGCATAGTGACATCAACAACAGAAAAAAAGACACTACAACAACTGTTTGTCCTCAAGGTCCCTCCTCGAACATTCACCCCTGCACCTTCCATAATCAAGACTGCACTACTGCCCCCACTAATGCCAAAAACACCATTTATCATCAAGGGGTCAAACCACTCAACCGCCCCCATTCCAAAAAACCAGCATAAGATGGCATCACAACCTTCTTATTCAAGGAAATGGGAAGAGCATCCAACAGGTGAAATGGTTATAGAGTGTATTGCCCTAGGTCCTTCCAAGCCTACTCCTTTGTTCTTTGCATCTACGCCTACCTTGTCACCAAAAGTCTACACCTGAAGAATTGCATCCATCCCAATTGACATTATGTGATGACTCCATTAGGGAAGACCCTAAAAATGGTTAGGTGACAATAGCACCCCTATTCATCACAATTTGGGTTGGATAATATAAGATTTGAAGAGTACACATTGATGATGGGGCTGCTACAAACGTCATCCCATTCCCCATAGTGGACAAACTGGGTTTGGTAGATCAAATCAAACCCACAACAACATCATGTCTGAAGTCATTCAACAAGGTGCGGGTAGTGGTGAAAGGAATCATCCATGTTAACTTTGTGGTAGGGGAACAGTTCCCCACAAGCGCAACATTTATCATGGTGGAAGAGATGCCCAGGTTTAACCTGATATTGGGGAGATCGTGGTTAGCCCAACTTAGGGTCATCTCTTCATCCATTCATCAGGAAATCCATCTACCTTACGCAGGCAGGGAGGTGGTGATCCATGGTGATGAAGTGAAAACCCAGGAAATACATAACGTAGATATGGAGTAGGCCTCAAAGGTCATAACCTTTGAGAACGAGGCACCTATTTCTACCGATACTAACTGTTTCACAAAAGAGCTGGCCCAAGATGCTGGCTCAGAAAATGAAATTATGTGGGCCAAGTCGCCTTTTCAAGTGATAGACGACGATGTAGAAGAATACTGCAATAAAGCCTCTTAGCCTTACATGTCGCAAAACCCACAATGGATTAGAAAGTAGTTGCGAGGATAATCGTTACTTGTGTAGCATAGCAACTCCACTATTCCTTACCCAATTAACGTTCATCATACATTTATTCCTTGTTCATCTTATATTCATTTGTCTACGCTAAGTGTCTAACTCATTCTTAAAACCGTTTGCATAACATCCATTGTTTACTTCACACTACTGCCGCCTAAGTCCTAAAACTAGCGATGGCCCGAAATGGCCTAAAACTAGCGATGGCCCAAAATAGCCTAAAACTACACATGGCCCAAAATGGCCTAAAACTATTGCGACAACTCGGAATGACCTAAAATTAAAGCAAGAAGTTCCTAACAAATTCAATTCATAAATAAAAAGAGAATAAGATAGGATAAAACTAGATACAACATGTAACACATGAGCAAAATAGATCTCTTCGTATTTCAATTTGTCTTTCATAAATCAATGATGTTTACATCATTCATTGAATTCAAATAAAAAGGTCAGCTGCTATGCTACGATCCTTTGCCCGTACCATCATCTCCTGCTTCAGTAGGCCCTGTGTTTTCACCTAGATCCTACACCATAAAAGAATAGATTAGTTAGCTAAAGTTGTATTAAAGATTCCAACAAAATAAATTGTCGCTACACCAAAGGATAATTGATCCAAGACGGCCCCGTGTCTATTTTGGAGGGTATCCGGTCTAGGCCTGTCGCCAAGTGGTGCAAAATCTTCTCTTTCGTGATGTCAACCCAATTCTGTTGCCCAAGTCAGCGCTTTCAACAACTTTCTCTTTCTCTACAAATGTCCATCTTGGAGGTTCAGGAGAAAAGGTGGTTAGGGCAGTCTCACCCATAGGAAACATCACTTCCCTTTCAAGATACTCACGCACTGTCACCTATTGCATGAACCTATCATAAGTCCTAGAAGTGCCAATAATATCAAGGAATACCTCATGAGTATGTAACTTGACTAAGGCATCCTTGTATTGGTTATGATAGGTGGCACGTTCTAGCTTATACATATGCTTATGGTTTTTCTGTGCCTACCCCCATTTGTAAACCTTGGCACTGTAATCTTTCCAGTCTTGGTTCTTCTAGGCTAACAGGTCCATCTACATGTGCTACTCTATTATCTTACGGGTGGCCTTGTTGTTATGCCACATAGCCGTCCAATACCTCGCTTAGTCAATGACGGCCATGCATCAACTGCCATCGTTGGTATCTCGGGCCAACAAGAATTTCTTCCTAGAACAGAGATCTCCTACCTCACCAGTCAGGTTGGCCTTCTCCTTCTCAAGCTTCTGGACCCATTTCTAGAGGTGTTTGTTCACATGTCTGCATTCCCACAAGGAGCATGCCAAGTATAAGGCACATTGGCTTGCCTCGTCGTATATGCAACGAAGAACCTCGGTCACTTCCAGTGGAAATGCAGGCATGACATCGACCTTAACTGCCCTCTTAGGGACCCACTTCAGATGAGAAGTTGCCAACCACACATAAAAAGAAATGCAATTGTCACAGAGGCATAGTGAATGTGACAACAATATAGAGGCTAGCGTAGAATTTTAGCTTACCCACTTCTGAGTCGACCTGCCTTACACGGTCGATCATGTCATTGACTACCTATTCCATAAAAGTAAATTTATCAAGGGTTTTAGTCCATGGTCGTAAGCGGATCAAGGATAGGATAGGGGTGTCAACATTGGTATCAATTGCATGATAAAATGTGTTAGTTAAAATGGAGAGAACTATAATAGGGTTGATGAATAGCATCAATGACAGTGTAAAGCTCCTACCCAGTAAACCCTCAAGGGTGATAGAGGGTGGGGGGGAAGGGGGGGTTGCCCATTGGCACATTGTCAAATATGTGATTCGAACTCACCAGCATCCAAATGGAGCCCCTCTCCTTCTAGCTAACCTAATAACATAGCGGCATCCTCAACGCTCATGCACCCCTCTAGCATTGATTTGCTCTTTGTGAAAGGGTTGTTAGTAGGGGCCTTTTCTTGGTTGCCAAGAGCCTCTTCGTCATTGGTTGGGCCTCTTTCTTTGTCGACGGGGGCCTCCTCCTCCTCCTTCTCCTCTTCATTGGCGGAGATCCCTTCCTAATCAGCAAGGGCCTTCTCCTCTGTAGCCAGGGCCTTTTGGTTTTTACTAGTCATCCTTGTTGTAGGGGCCACCACCTCTTCTCCCTCTTCTTCTTCTTCTTCCTCCACTGATGAAGCATAGTTGTAGTTAGTACAATATACTAACTTGAAGCAGATGCTACACTGTGCTAGGCTACTTAGTGTAACAAAGCGTAGCAAACATTATCCAAATAACAAATAAAAATAAAATAAAATACAAAAGTAAAAAAAAGAGAAAATACTTACCAATGGGAGGCTGCACTTTACGAAGCTTGAAATGCAACTTCTTCCCCCTCTCTTCATTAGTACGAGGGTTCTCCTTGGTAGGGTGAGACCTCTTGCATTATATCTTTGTCATTATTGTCTATGAAATGAGGCATTCCCCCCTTGTCACACTACTAATGGTAGTGGGAGGTGCCTCTCCCACGCTGTCCTTGGCCAGAAAGTTGCATGCCACCCTATCCTTAGTTGTCATCAAGAATGATTCCTCGATAGCTTTTGGGGGGTCCTACGATCGGGTGGTATGGAAGACTTAGTAGATCCACGATTTGGAGATCTAGCTACGATCTTGTAGTACCTAGAAACGTTGAAGGTAAGCTATGAAAAAGGCATGGTGCACATTGAAACGGGTTTCAATCTTCTCGTGAAGCTTGATCATTTTAGCCTACATGCCTTTGCAAAGATGCTTGGCCCAATTGTAACGGGTCCCTTCTTCCATGACATCCCTCAATATTTGAGCCTGCTCAATATCAATGATTCTTCCTTGGGATAATAGCTTGGGGAAAGATAGGGTAAACCGTTTTGGCCACCGAGAGTTTAGCTTTCTTTATAAAAATCCTCTTTCAGTCCTTGGTAGCCCCTAGCCACTCCTTGATGTCCTCCTAATTGTGTGGATCCATCTTGGATTTTTCCCCAATGGGGAGACCATCAGAGGGGACACCAAAAAGGTCCACGAATAATTGATCATTCACATCAAGCACCACACATACACCATGAACACATGTGCAGAAGCGATTTTCTTTTTTGGAGAAGGAGTTAGCTAGGGAAAACATCTACATAGGTGGGACACTTGGGTGAACCATCAAAGACAAGTCCATAAGCCTAGCCTCCTGAAGGTTATGGACCAGTGTGGTTGGGACCCCATTGTAGAGCCAACATTGGGTTTCCTCCACCTTCCCGTACTTAAAGAAGAGGTTTGTATCATCATGCTCGGAGACAATTACAGTCACCTCCTGGGCTTTCTTCACTGATAAAATGATTCACAAACAGAAAGAAAAAACAAAAAGAGAAAGAGGGTTAGTAAAATGCAAACACTACTCAAGCATTTAGCAGTGAATTTACACTCTAGTGTACTGGATTTGAATGGCATGGGAAATGGTGGGTGATCCACCAAAACATCTTCGATAGTGAGTGGCCTGAGGGATGTCCATTCCCTATCTAACCAACTAGCTTCTTTACATTTCCTATAAAATTGGGAATACTAGGTTGGGTAGGTTCTGAACTCACCTTCGAACTAGCCTATCGCACCAATGTGCACATTCCCAGTGGAGGAAAACTCCCGCAAGGCCATTTGTGCTAATGACAGGGCATCCGTGTCATCATGAAGACCACCTTTATCAATAAAAAACCTGGTAACACACAAAAAACTGGTGAACATATACACTATCAATACATGTGTCCAGCGTAGCATGCATTACACAATGAAATACCTTCATAGAACTCACCTGTTGGCAAGGTAAATGGTTCCATGTGGGTTCTGAAAGCAAGTACCCGGATGGCGGGCAACAAACAACGTGTTGTATAAGTGGTAACACTTATACTTAGGTATTTTCCAAATCCAACTTAAGTTCCTTAGGCCTTTTGGATGTTGGTTGGAACCTTCTACCTGCTCGTCCCTGATTGACCCATCAGTCAAAAATTTCAAAATACCCCGATGCACCCCAGGCAACAGGGTTTCTGTAATTGCGGCTATTGTCTCCGCTGACAAGTGTGACCAAACGATTACACTAAAGTGTTGGAGGAGGAACTATAGGAAGTCCCATGCACCCTCTCAGAACCAGACCACCTATTGCTCCACATGTGCGTGAGGAGGAGGAACATTGGCCATCGGTTTGCTTAGGTAGCACAGGACTTCTACAATTTCTAGGACAATCAAAATGGGTTTTAACATAACCCTGCACCAACGAAGAACCAAATGTTAACACTATGTATAAGCAAAGTTTGCATGTAGCATAGCATAACCTTCTTATTACGTATAGTGTAGTATGGCATTCCCATTGCATGTAGTGTAGCAGAATCTTACAGTTGCAAATAAAAAAAATACAAATGTATGTAAATAAACAACAATGAAAGTTTCACAGCATAGTAGGGTCAACAAGCCACATACAATGCAACAACACCTAGATAATGCATAATGTAGCAGACATGCAATAATGCAATGATGCAATCAACGCATTACTATAACGAGCATAGCCATACAACAAGCTTAACAAATTAGGCAATGCAGTCGTATTATAGACTTTACAATGTAACAACATGACAAGCCTACTAAACCTTGCAACGTATGACCACACCATAATAAAAAGCATTACAGAGTGCAACAAGTAAGAATTTACTACGCTACAGCCATCCCAACCATAATTCAGCTGTACAAAATAACTGCATTGTACAGTATTAAAACACGTGTCTCGTTTGATGAATCACATAGAAGGCTAGAACCCACTTAAAGGTGGCATGTTGCGCTAGCTAGGCGCCAAGCTGTGTAGGATTACTCAAACCCCTGCGACAAGGTAGTTGTAACAATTGTGGCCAGGGTGATATTGCATGCAGCTGTAGTGTAACATTTGTACAACCGCTATCACCGAACAACAATGACGGTAGCATAGTAGCCAAAATGACAACCCAAACGATGGTAAAAGAATGTAGATTTCAACAATAACAATTATAGAAATCTAAACAAAAAAGGCAACATAGAAACTTATTGAGAGGATGGAGTCTCTTCCCGCACTACAATGCACGCCTGAGTTAGGTGCCCCAAAGTACCCTTGATTTTGTCCACTTTAGCGAGCCCTTGGTGCTTAAGTTTGCCTTTGAGTGCCATCGTTTCCCTTGCAGATGTTATTGATTGTTACGCTATGCTGTTTTGCTTTCTCTTGGCATAATTGCACTATGCTCTAGATGTGGGCTTTATGCTCTGACAATGAAAACGACAAGTTCACTAGGGGTAAACCCCTATTTATAACTGACACGGTGAAAAGAACTTGTCATTTTTTCACCCCGAGTAATGTGGAATGCTCCATGTAGCGGAGCACTAGCATGTCATATATCCGCAATAACATAGCATTCCTATTCACAAATATGTGGGGCCCAACCAAAAACTTCACCTCACCTTAAATTAAAAACCTGCCCATGCGAAGTCTGCATGCCATGGCCCACAAAGACCTTAAACTAATGAGTTTACCCAAATATATATATATACTTGTTAATGATCCGCAAAGACCTTAAACTAGCAACTTTATCTAAACATACACAGCGGTCCACAATGACCTTAAATTAGCAATTTTATCTAAAAATATGCCATGGTCTGCAAAGACCTTAAACTAGCAACCTCATCTAAAAATGTACCATGGTCCGCCAAGACCTTAAATTGGTAATCTACGAATGTAGCTGAATGTTTGACAAGCATTGCATGTTTCATTATATTTACTATTATGCACCATAGCTTCAACCAAGTATCACTTGAATGGGCTTCTTCTTATTGTGGAAATTTGAACAAGATGGCCATGCAACATGATCTACACTCACTGTTGACTTTAACAGGTCCTCATGGCAAGCTTACAAGATACTCGAACTTAGAGTTGATAGACTAGGATGCATCAACTGATAACATTGTAGCATCCCTAGAAATATTCCTAGACTAGCCCGAACAGTTGGTCCAAGCCTTAGACTTAGAGGCCAAGGATGTGACTGAGGACCCTCTCATCGAAGTACTGATAACGACATCTAGAGGGGAAATAAAAAAGTTAAAACTAAGTTTCCTCCTGGATCAACAAATGCAAGAAGATGTATCTAGAGTCCTTCAAGACAACATGAAAGTATTTGCATGGTCTTACAATGACATGTTGGGCTTAGACCCATGGCTAATACAACATAACATTGTATTGAACCCATGTGTCAAACTGGTTAAAAAAAAGGCTCAAAAGATTAAACCAGAAATTGCACTAGCCGTACGTGATGAAATCACTAAACTATACCAAATAGGTTTCATTTACGCAGTCGATTACTTGGAATTGGTGTCAAACATTGTTTTAGTCTCTAAGAAAATGGGAGGGATATGAATCTATATAGACTTCCAGGATCTGAAAAAGGCAATGATTAAAGACAACTTCCTACTATCAAGTATTTACCAGCTTATTGACACTACAGCTGATCATGCTTTACTATCCTTCATGGATGGGTTCTTGGGATACAATCAGATTCGCATAAATCTAGAGCATTAATTGAAAACTGCATTCATGACCCCTTGGAGTACCTTTTATTATACCATGATGCCCTTTGGTCTAAAGAATGCTAGAGCCACCTACCAATGCACCATGACCTACATATTCAGTGACTACCTTCTAGAGAGACTCAACGATTATGTGGATGACATAGCGGTCAAGTCTAAGATGGCTATCGATCATCCCACTGATCTAGATGTCATCTTGAAGCATTGTCATAGACATGACTTGTGCCTTAATCCAAAGAAATGTGTTTTCAACATAAAAACTAGACACATGCTAGGGTTTGTAGTATCGGAGGTTGGAATACGAGTTGACCCTGGCAAAGTTAAGACCATCGTTAACCTAACACCCCCTACTAAGCTTAAATAATTGTGGGGGATGCAAGGTAAAATATAGTTCATTAGAAGGTTTATAGCAAGGTTGACTGACAAGTTATACCCCATGGAACACTTATTAAAGAAAGGGGTTAACTTTGAATGGACAACATAGCGCCAGCAAGCCTTCAATGACTTGAAGAAAGAGCTTTCACACCTCCCAACTGTTTATCCACCACAGAGGGATAAGCCTTTCTACATCTACCTTGCTACTTCGGACACATCTATCATGGCGTTGTTATGCCAAAAAAGAGAAGATAGCTCTAAAACACCAGTTTATTACTTGAGCCACGCATTGATAGCATATGAAGCCAAATACAACAAAGTGGAAAGGAATTGTCTCGCTCTAGTGTTCACGCTAAAAAATTGAAGACACTACCTATTCCACAGTTAAGTGAACATCATATGCAAAACCAACATACTTTGGGCTATCATGAACAACTTGTATGAAAGTAGCAGGATAGCCCGATAGAAGGCAATAAGGGTGAAATTCGATTTACATTATGTAGCCCAATCGTTAACGAAAGGACATGCGATAGCTATGTAGCTCACAACCTCACCCATTGATGATCAAGTGATCATAGAACCCAAATTACCCAATGAACATGTTAGCAGTGTCAATATTGTACCATCGCATTTCGAGGCAACTTTACATTTTGACGACATCTCAACCATGCGAGGTGGCAGTGTTGCCACCGTCATTTCATTCCCATTGGGAGACATGCAACCCTTCGCTTATCGCTTCACGTTCCTTTGTATGAACAATGTAGCCGAGTACGAAGGACTTCTTAGAGGCCTGTTAGTAGCCCAACAATTAAAAATTTAACATTTCGTAGTTCGAGGTGACTCCCAGCTTGTTATCAATCAAATCACTGAGGTCTATGCCTGTAAGGCTTCACATTTACATCCTTATTATGATTTGGCTAAAAACGTGTTGCAGCAATTTACTACAATAGACATAAAACATGTGCCATGCAATGAGAACACGATAGCTAATGCCTTATCTAAGCTAGCATTAAATGTGTCGTCACATATGTTCGTGATGCTACCTACTTTGATAATAGAGTGCACAGACCCTATCACCCAAGTAGTACACGTGGCCTCCATGAGCGCTCCCAACACCCAAGAGTGGTACACTAATGTGAAAGCCTACCTGCAATATGGTGAACCCCCACACAGCCTGACACCTGCCCAAAGGGATGCAATCTGAAAGCAAGCATGGAAGTATGTCCTAGTAGGAGATAATACCTTATGTAAATGCTCCTTTGATGGAATACTGTTAACTTGTGTTGGTGGGGAGGAGGCATAAAAAATAGTTAGCGAAGTCCATGAGGGACTATGTGGAGGGCACATAGCTCCCAAGGCCATGGCAGCTAAGATTAGATGCCTAGGGTATTACTGGCTATGCATGGAACATGATTGTTTTGCTAAAGTCAAGGTGTGTGACATGTGCCAACGTCACATAAACCTTATACATGTGTCACCTATCGAGTTGTATCCTATGCAGATCATGTGGCCATTCCAGCGATGGGGACTAGATATCATAGGATCCATAACACCTAAGTCTTTTGTAAGGCGTAGCTTCATTATTACTACCATTGAGTACTTCACAAAGTGAACAGAAGCTATCCCCCTTAGGAAAACTGCATCTTAGCAAGTTTGTCACTTTATATTGGACAACATTTTAACAAGGTTTTGTCTTCCCATGACTATTGTGACAGATAACGGGCCATAGTTTAGTAGTGCAGAAACCAAAACGTTTTGTAGCAACCTTGGCATTAGGCAATATTTCTCATCGCCATATTACCCGCAGACTAATGGTCAGGTAGAAGGAAAAAATAAAGCCATCATCAACTTGCTCAAAAGAATACTTACAAATAGTAAGAGGCAATGGCATGAGCAAATCTTCCATGTGCTCTGGGCCTACGTAACGACATGTAGGACAACAATAGGTAAGACCCCCTATAGCCTAGTCTATGAATTTGAAGTAGTGTTGCTTCTTGAATTGCAGGTACCATCACTACAGATGATCCTTTCAAGTGTCATAAATGAAGCCTAAAATAATGAATCAAGGATCATCAACCTCGACTTCCTAGAGGAAGAGTCTGCACAAACATTAGGTCGCATTGAATGGTATCAGGACAAGTAGCGGCAAAAGCATCATGCAGACTTCCATTGACGATCGATTAAAAAGAGGGACCTAGTCCTCAAATCTATGCATGAACATGTGGACAAGTTTTTGGAAAATTTGGAAGGTCCATTTGTAGTCACAAAAGCCTATGAGAATGAAGCCTTCAAGCTGGCAGACATGGATGGCAAAGAGTTTTCAAACCCTGTAAACCACCTGTACTTGAAGTTGTACTTTTTTTGATACAAAAGCAAGGTAAGTGCCATAGTCTGCTATGACTATAAACTGGCATCCACAGTCCGCCATAACTATAAACTGGCGCAAATAGTTCTCCATGACTTTAAATTAGCACAAGACGTCCGCTATGACATGAAACTGGCATAGATGGTCTGCTACGACCTTAAACTAGCCCATCCACCATCTGTTACGATGATAAACTAGCATAACGGTCTGCTGGGACCTTAAACCAGTACATCAAACAGTCTACTAGGACCTTAAATTGGGTTCGTGGCACAACATTCTCGGCTCACAATCCACGACCATCCATACAAGCGAGTGTGCACAGTGCCAACATGGGGTGGAGCATTGTAGTTCCAGAACGTAGTTCATAATGGCAGGAAAGTATCCTCTAGAAAAATTATGAAGCCACTACCCATAGCATCTTGTTGATCCTCTAGAGATGTCATCCAACATCTTTCTGAACTTTTGAAGCTACTGCTACCATGGCCCATTGCCCTAGTAGTAGCTTCCGTGGTTAGCACTTGCCGCTGGAGCCCCAGCACTACCATGGCCTAGCCACAAAGTTGCTACCCTCCAACCCCTGCCATCATCTGAGCTCAAAATATGTTTAGCTGTTAGGCTTCTCACCTTACAACTAAACTACATGATGGTTACCTTGGGTGGGGACTCCTAAGCATCCACATTGTCGCAACTCCTAGCCCCCTTGGTGCTGACCCCTTCAGCTTGCTGTTGCCACAACTGCTACTAGCCTTCCTGCTTTAGATGTCACTTGCCTCAGCAAAAGTGCTTATCAATTTAGTGATGTCTAAATTAAGTAAGACCTTTGCTTAACTACATTTCATGGTTACATTTCTCTAGTCTGCTTTTTGTTGCACTTGCAAGGTATAGGTCAAGACAGCGCATGTTAGAGATGTGTTTCACCAGGAGAACATGACACCACATCGTTCCAAGGTGACTACTCTAACTAGCTTAGCTACTTAGAATGCACATCCTACCCCTCCCCTTTAACCTTCATCATCTCATTTCTCAGACCCATAGTTTCCCTTTTCACACCCCTTTCACAAGCTTTCTTGATGCATGTAAAGCCCTTTCGTATGCTCAACCCCAAAGTCCATGGCACGTGTAATGCAACTCGTCGCATGGGAAGCATCTGTAGGTAGGTCAAAGCCCCATGTGGATGTAATGCAACTCATCCCAGGGAGAAAACATCTGTCCTACAACAAGGTTTTTTGCACATAAATATGGCTAAACAATAATAGAAAAGTGCCAAAGTGCAAAAAAAAAGCATGTGGCCAAAGAAAATGACACACTAGTTGTTTCACAATGATCCTCTTCATTATGATGAGAGGATAGAAGCTAGTAAAAGAAAAGATGTCCACACAAAACAACTTCGTCATAAGCACTCTAACAAGGGACCCCACTAAGTTCCATCTTACTTTTTCTTGAACCTGTCCCCTCAAGTCTATCATTTCTCCTTCCCCTTGCACAACTATCCTGTTACTCCCAAGCATAACAAAGTGACTTCTTAGTAATCACCAAAGAGCAATGTTGATGACTTGTCCTTCATGGTGTTTTGTATTCTTGGTCGACGTTTATTGGGTGGATCCTCCAGACGTCAACAAAGAGGGGCCAATGAAATACCATAAAATTTTAAGACCCTCATGCCTCACCAAGGTCTTGGAATTTAGGCAAGGACTTCCACAAGTGTAGTGTCATGATAGTTTGATAGGAGAATATAGGAACTGAGATTAGACTATCCAGTTCGACAAGTTTCCTATCTCCAGAGTTGACAGGCCTAATAGACTCTCCAGCCTACCCACCTAGACAATTCACCCAGCTGATAGTCTACTCAGAAACTATGCTAGGATTTGTCGAGAGTGTTTGGGATGAGAAAAGTAGTTTGGAAAATTTTCTAGTGAAGATGTCTACTACGCTACGCTACGCTATGTAGCATAGCAAACTTTGAAAAAATGGTTACTTAAGTGTCCAAGTGCAGAGTGACAAAATGATTATGAAGACAAAGTGGGATTCAGTGAACGCAAGGTGCTACGCTATGTAGCATACCATAGCGTAGTAAAAGAAAAGCAGAAAGGTCCATCTTGCCAAGTGATTCCAATAATAAAATAGCACCTTGACAAGACTTTAGCCTTTAAAAATTCTCACCCCACTTGCTCCACAGACCTTGAGCAAAGTTTGTTGCTAGAAATTGACGGATTAAACAAGGAAGTAGGATATGCTAGCTGCTACATTGTGCTATAGCGTAGCATAGCGTACCAACGATGAAAAAACAAAAAAAAATTTAAACGTAAGTTTAGCAAGTTTGAGGGCTTCCCGTTAGAAAAGAAAAATGTTGTAGCTTCAATGTAGGTTTTAGTTAAAACCAGTGGCTACGCTATGCTATGCTACACTACGCAACAAGCAGCCAGCATAGCGTAGAAAGTAGCCACTTACGCTACGCAGCATGAGTAACAAAAACACTGGTATAGAAGCATCAAGATGTCTTTGGATAGTTCCAAAACTTATAGGCGTCAATCTTCTTCATTTTAGCATCTCCTTGGCAGAATCAGCAATTTCACTCCATTTTGCACACCCCCTGGCTAGCTCCTAGAAAACATTGTTCCTACACTTGATCCTACTTGTAAGAGAAGGGAATGCATAGTCCTAGAGTGTAAGCTCCATTTCTATTTGCATTGTTAATACATTAATATCGGCACATACAATCCCCGAGGTATAGTCACAGCGTAGCCAAATTTATGTCCAGCATCGCACACCTACATGGTATGGGCACGTCAGCATCTTGTGGGGTTCAAGACACATGGTATCCAGGCCCCATTTCTCACTTGCTCCTAGCCCTATAAATGCCCCAGCCAAAAACACTCAATGGGTTGGATTTTCTAGTTGGCATTTTTTCATCAAAAGAGTTGGCATTTCTTCTTTGATAAGAGCGGTTGGCTTGTTGGCTTTTTGCATTGGCTTCTTGATTGGCTTCTTAGCAAATAGAGTTGGCTTATTGCTATAGTTGGCTTTTAAGCTGGCCTCTAGAAATCCTATGTGAACTTTCCCTTGAGCATTCTCGTTACCCTTGAGTTCTCTATGTGTCTATGGCATTGCATAACTAGTTGTACACCTTTCAAACAAGGCAAAGAATCAAATTTGTGACCTTGGGGTGGTGCATTTTCTCACCTAAGTTTGCTTCGCTATTTCTTTACTATTATCATTGTTTTATGTTATTTTTTTTCATTTTTCATTTATTCATCATCAATTTACCTCACACATATTGCTTTCGCAATGAACGTTGACATAAGGTTAAGATTACACTGATTAAGTCCTTGTCTGATTGACTAGACTGTTTATGGTGCCCCATTTCCATTTTCTCCAGCATGGCCCTCACATGGATCTAGGTGTTTATCCAGCAACTTCTTGGTGTTCTAGCCATCGACATTTTTGGTCATTACAATTTTTGGTGCTAGAAGGAGGGCTTTTGGTGTCTTTTCTGTGTCCTACGGGTAGTCCTGCACACTCTCTATACCCTATCACATAATAGCATAAATGTGACACCCTTTGGTAGTTGTTTACGCATCATGTGATGTAGATTGGTCATGATGATGGTTCCTCTGGAATCTGGTAGGATGAAAAGCCTCTGATTTCCTCTTGATTTCTGTGTTTCCTAGTTTGGGATTTTCCTTTTTTCACTACGCAAGATGATTCCAACAACAACCGTTGTTTCTACCTCCAAGAAAGGGAGATGGGTACTTGTGTTAGGCTAGCTAGGTAGTAGATGAATTAGGTCTTAAATTACTTTCCTTTCATTCTTGTTGTAGGTGATCAAATTTATAAAACATAAAATGATAAAAATCATGTACCTCAATTACACTTAAATCATACCCTTGAGCTTCACAAGTGTAGTTGGGAAGACAACAAACATTCTCAATGCCCATTTCACTTCCTATAGAAACTAGTGCATAGGGGAAATATAGGTCCATAGAATTCAACCAGATTATGCATAAACACCTTAGTAATTTGTATGGTTGTGTGTAGGGGTACCTAGCCACTCATCATTGGCACCGTTGCTAGGAACCTTTTGGTTGTTTCCTATGCTATCTAGGATTTAGTGAAAATTATTTAAATTGTTGGAATGGACCTTAGAGTCACATCATTTCTTAAGGTTACTACAAAAAAATTTAAAAGCACACTATGTTTTTATCATCTAATTGAAAATGTCTTCTTCTCATAGGAGTACTTCTCCACCTAAGTCTGATGGAGCTCATTAGTCAGTGCCTCAACAATATTGAATGGTATATGCTCATCCTATTGAGTATGTATGCAATTTCACCTTCATCCTACATCAGGATGAATAGCTATGGTGGTGTGACATGGATGACAACATTGTATTTTTGCGAAATTAATCTATTCCTGTAATGCTTTATCAAATGCTTATATGTTTTGGTCATTAGGACCATCATGCCAAGTATTTTTGTAGAACAATGATGCCAAGGATTATCATCCCACAGAGGCACAACATCTCTGGGATTGTCAATTAGAGCAACGTCATGAATTTGTGAAGGGAAAAGGATTTAATGATTTCTCATTCCTATTGTACCAACAAGATGATGGGGAAAGCTTCTCTTAGGATTTTTCATTTAGTGAAATTCCTCTTTGACTTTAGTGATGAAGGTCAAAATTAGAACTTGTAGTTCATAATTCACAATTTTGGTTATAGTAAGAATGGATCTAATGATAAAGAAGAATCCATAGAGTTAAGCCAAAGCAAGGATGTGGACAAGAAACAAGATCATGATTTTGGTCATGATCATCGAAGAGGTGGTAGTAGGCACCATGATGGTGTTAATTCTCATTCCTCTTTACCTTTGTTGTCTTCTTCTTCTTTTGGCATTGATTGTAACCACCAAGGGTTAGACCATGATGAAGGTGAACAAAATGACTAACGAGACTAAACTGATTGAAGAGATCGTTAAGAAAGGCAAGATCAAGGGCATAGACATTCAAGAGAGGCACATCACTATGAACAAAGGGGTAGTAGAGGGCATAGTAGGTAGCATGATCATAACCTCAATGAACCTTTGCTTACTACTCAAAGTATGCTCAATATTGTAGATGAAGTACAAATTCCAACAAGGAATGTGGAGGATAGTTAGATCAAAAAGCTAGACATGAACAATATTCCTAAGTTTGAAGGGGGATATAACTCTGATCCAAAAAATCATCTATAAGCTTTTCAAGATGCATGCGCCTTTTAGAACATAGAGAATGAGTGGAAAAAATTTAAGTTGTTCCCAAGGACACTCATCAAAGAAGCAGAGAACTGGTACCAGTCCTTAGAGCTGGAATCTATTAGATGATGGAGTGCCATGCTTGAATTATTTAATGATAAATATCAAACATACTCCAAAGTGTCCAACTTAAGAAGGAAAATCCAAGGATGGAAACAAGGAACACATAAACCATTGGATGCTACCATCAATCGATATTATTCCTTGATGCACAAATGTCTTGGCCATGGTTATTCTCAACTGGATGAACTATGCCACATTGTAGATGGGCTTCGATTAGAAATGAAGAGAATCCTTGGTGTCTATGCCTATGGATGACTATTAGAATTAAGTGCCTGTTAGATACAAAGACTAATTGAGTAGGTAGCTAAACAGGAAGGTTAATTAAGAAAAAGAGAAAGTTTAGAAGAGTACAACCATGATCCTTCCATTGGTAAGAGGGAGGTTCAATTCTATGATATTGAGGAAGAATTTGCACCTGATGAGGTGAAAAATAGGAAAACCTTGCCACTCTAAAAATTTCAATATAAAATTATAACTAGGTTGATTAGTTATGGGACTCCATGGATAGCAGATTTTAGGTTGTCCTAAAAATTACTAAAGAACAAGGTAGTGATTATGAGCACAAGAGGTGCAAAGAGGTTGAACATGCCTATTAAAAAGGTAAGGGCAAGATTACTGCAATAGAAGAAGTTGTAGAAAGTAAATTAGAAAATNAGGTAAGGGCAAGATTACTGCAATAGAAGAAGTTGTAGAAAGTAAATTAGAAAATGATGGTGGATGTGACATCTTCCAATATGTACATCCTAAGGGATATTTCCACATAGTGTCACATTTACAAGAGTCTAGGGTGTATGCTTTGAATCCATGACTAACACAAAGGAAAACATCTAGAAGATTACCTTATCCTCAAGGTGATTTTAGGCAGCCCACTAGCTATAGTAGTATTATCCAAGTGGAAATTCACCGTAATCATATGAGCAGTATCAATAGTAGAAACAACCACAATCATGGGTGCTATCACCATCAAGGTAGCAATACCCTTACAAATAACTTGATTCATATGGGTACTACGTTTAGCAACCCTTGTCTCCACTTGACTTATTTAATCACATTTCTACTTTCCAATCTCACTACCATCCTTTTGATTATTTTCAAGATCATTCTTCACATGAAAGAAAGGATTCCACCTCTTACCCTTATCCTCCTTATGTCCTTGCACATCTTCCTCCTTTAGCTGCACAGCTACCACTTACTCCACCTATGTAGGGTGAACTATGAGCCCAACTATAATAATGCAATGCCACTAGGGCCATTAACCTACAACTAATTAATCAATCGAGTGGTTCATACACTCAATAAAAGAAAAGACCTTTTTTCTCAACCACGCAATCCACCTAAGCCCTTAAATACACTTGCAGTTCACAACCCTATTCCTCTGTCTTCCTCTATCTCAAATACCTTCGAGTCCCCTTTAAACTAAACATCACCAAGGATTCATATTGTTATGCTTATCCATGTTGTATCTGATTGGATTTGTGCTAGAGACCTTCCCAGGAAATTAGTCGATCTTGGAATTTCTCTCATTTATTTGCACATTGCAGGGAATGAACCATGTAAATCTCTTCTCAACTTAGGTTCTAGTGTCAATTTAATTTCTTATGAGATGTACACTGCATGGAACCTTCCTCCTCTTAAGAAGAGAAATATCAGATTATAATTAGCATACTAGTCCATCATTGTTCCATTAGGACTAGTAGAAGACATTGTGACCACTATCTGTGGATGGTCTTATCCTACTGATTTCCTAGTGATCAAAGTGGAGAAGTGCAAAGAGGATTTCCCAATCATCATGGGAAGGACATGGCTTAGCACTATTGAGGCAAGAATGGACATAAAATATTTTTCCTTAAAAATATCCAAAGAGACATTCAAAAAGATTGAAAAGAAGCAAGTTCCATGCATCATGTATAGCAATATAGGGTGCAATTGTGTGTAGAAACTCTAGGCTATGAAACAAGTATCTATCTTTGCATGCAAGTAGTGTGCACCAATCCAAAGGTGTCTTTATGTTGTAGCCACAAAATAGGAGAGCACCTAGTGGTTGATTACTAATTTTGAGAGTAGCACACTTTGCATGGAACTGACTAAGAGCCTAACATGTGCATATGTCGCAGGCATGGATGAACTGGAGTAAGTTCATCACCAACTCTCTAATGATGTAAATGATGATACTTATTGGGGAGAGTTGTAAATTCCAAAAAATTTTAAGTAAGAGCCTCTAGAACTAAAAACACTATTGGCCAAAATGAAATATGTGTTTATAAAAAATGGAAAGTCGATCATAATCAATGCAAATCTTTCCCTACAATCGAAAAAGATGCTATTGAATGTAGTTGAAAAATGGTCAGTAGCTTTTTCTTGGTCATATCCTGAACTCATAGGGATTGATCCTAGGATATGCGAGTATCATATCTACGCTGATCTAGCCATGAAGCCAAAGAGATAGCCATAAGGGTGATTGAACCCCAAATTGAAGCAGGACATCAAAGAGAAAATCAAAAAACTCCTCAAGGTAGGGTTCATTTACCCTATTGTAAATAGTGAGTGGGTTGGTCCACTTGTGATTGTTCCTACAAAAGGAGGTAAGTGGTAGGTCTGCATTTATTTTTGGTTGCTAAATATGGCAACATTCAAGGATCATTTTTCATTGCTATTTGTTGATCAAGTGCTAGACACAATATCTGGGCATTGCTACTATAGTTTTCTAGATGGTTGTAGTGGCTATAAAAAAATTAAAATTGCACTAGAGGACTAGGAAAAGACAACATTCATGATTCCTTGAGGGCATTTTGCATATCGCAAGATGCCATTTGGTCTATGCAATTCCCCTACTACATTCCAACACCTGGTTTTGAACATTTTTAATAGCAAATCAGAAGTGCTATGGAAGTCTTCATGGATGAATTCTCCACTTATGGATCTATGTTTGAGCAAGCCTTAGATCACCTTGTGCAAGTGCTAAAATGATGTGTTAAAACCAATTTTTGGCTTAATTGGAAAAAGGGTCATCTAATGGTCTAGGAAGGCATTGTATTAGGGTACAGAATATCACAAGTAGGAATTGAGGTAGACCTTGAAAAAATAAGGGTAATCCAAGGAATAACCTACCAACCAAAAATTATCAAATATGTTCGATCATTCCTTAGACATATTGGCTACTATTGGATATTCATAGAGAATTTCTCTAAGATCAAAAAATCATTGGTGGAGCTAACAAAGAAAGATGTTCCATTTGTCTAGACCATAGAATGTGAAAAAGAATTCCAATAGTTGAAAGAGAAACTTTTAGAAACCCCAATCCTACAAGCACATGATTGGTTTAGACCATTCCATGTCATGACAGATTCATCGAATTATGCCTTGAGAACCATGCTTTCACAAATGGATGATAAGAAATGTCTATATTACATCCACTACACTAGCCAAAGCATTATGGGTGCATAACTAAACTACACCACTAAGGAAAAGAATTGATGGTAGTGGTGTTTGCTTTAGATAATTTTAGGCATTATGTGCTTAGATACAATGTGTTTATGCACATAGATCCTAGTGCCATCCACTTCTTGATGAGAAAGCTAACAGTGAGCCCTTGTGTCATATGATGGTTGGTGATCTTATAAGAATTTGATATTACGATGATAGACCGAAAGGGTAGTAAGCATGTGGTTGGTGATCACTTGTCTCAGTTGTGATGGGACAATAAAGAGGAAGAAAATATACTATTTGATATGTTTCCTAATGAAATATTTTCTGGGGCTATAACTAAACAATTGCCCAATAAGCCTAAATTGTATGATGACATTCTTACCTATCTTCTCACCCAAGAGATGTCATAAGGGTTGGACCATTGGAAGAAATAATAGTTTCTTCACCAGGTAAAACACTTGATGGAGATTAATAAACACCTCTATAAGGTGTGCATTGATGCCTTCGTTCATTGGTGTATTCTGATTAAGTACACATTCTCCAAGATGCTCATGAAGGTCCTTGTGGAGGACACTATGTTGTGAGATGCATGACCATTAAAATCCTAATGGTAGGATACTATTGGCCAATAATCTTCAGGGATGCTTACCATTATGTTTTCTCTTATGAACTATGTCAATAAGATGGTGAAATGACTAATCAAATAGAGGAACCTCAATAATGTATTCAATCACTAGAACTCTTTGATATCTAGGGCATTGATTTCATGGGTTCCATCACACCCATGTTAAATAAAAAGGTGTACATCATAGTTACTATTGACTATTATATGAAATGGGAAAAAGTAGCAACCATCATCAACTGTGCATCTTCTATTACTGAAAAACCCTAAAATTTCAAGGCATTCTTACTTCACTAGGTCCTTGGAGTTTAGGAAGCATCATGATAGTTTGGAAATAAATGGATGCTTTGAGTTTAGACTATCTAGTTTGGCAAGTTTTCTACACCCAGTGTTGATAGGCTCAACGGACTCTCCAGCCTGCCCACTTGGATAGTTCATCCAACTGATAGCCTACTCAGAAATGATGCATGGGATTGTTAACGGTGCTCAAGATGCACGAAATAGTTTGGCAAGTTTTCTAGTCAAGAAGTTCACTATGCTACACTACGCTATGTAGCGTACCAGGCCTCAGAAGACAATTGTTCAGGAAACCAAATAGAAATTGTTGCAAGATAAAGTGCTATACTATGCTACGCTACACAGTGTAGCACAACGTAGCAAAAGCAAGACAAAAAGGCCCAGCTTGCTTAGTGATTTCAATATCACTTAGCAAACATTTCCAGCCTTCAAAAACCAGTTGCTTCTCTCAACTTCAAATCCTTCAGCAAAGCTCCTCTTACTAGAAAAATGGTAGATTAAGCAAAAAGCAAGCTATGCTAGCTACTACAATATGCTACGCTACGCAACATAGCAATGATGCAAAAAATTGACAAAAGGTGTCTTAAAACGTAGGATCAGTAAGTTTAAAGGCTTCACATCATAGAGAAAAAATGTTGTAGATTGTTAGCATGATCACTAGACAAAAGTTCATGACATAAGTGCAAGTCATAGTTAGTTGGGCCTTAGTTTTAGTGTTTGGCTGTGCAGTGTTTGGATAGGTAGTGTGATCAATGTTTTAATAGAAAAGAACAGATAAGGGGCCTTCCTTCTAGCACCAATTTACTGTACTGACCTAAATCATCGATGTAAGGCTGGAAGAAAAACAGACACTGAAAGATCATCGGGTAGATACAACTAACCCTGCCTTCGCTCGAGGGCAAGTTGAAAAAGTAAATGAAGGAAGAGTGCCTTGGATGGTCTACACGCAAATCAACCAAGGACTTCCCCAAGCATAAAATATGGCTTTTTGTTAGGGTTATCATAACTAATATTTTAAAACATGAAACAACACATACAAAATGTAAACTTAAACTGGTATCATAATCAAAATGTAAACAAAACATGAACTGAATGTAAAATATAGTAAATAGTATAATGGTTGGAAAAATGAGCTGTATTGTATTGCATAGAAAAGATGTGCATCGGTCAAAGTGTAGCTGCACATGGCAAGTCAAGTGCCAAGCCCCAGAGCGATGTGATGTGATGTATTTCGGAAGTGCTTGGATGCTAGGAGTCAAGTGTGTTGAGTGCCCAAGGATTGTTGGTCTGAGTTTCCTAAGCCATTTAACTTAAAAATTGTCAACCCCATTTATGTGAATTGATAGGGTATTTATAGGGCTGGGCTAGGCTCGGGTGCAGAATTCGAGAATAGAATCAACAACTAGGAGATAAAAGGAAAGCAGATCAAGCAACACGTGTCCAATGTACAATTGTGCATGAGTTGGACATGTGTTGGAAAGCTACGTTCTTGAATAGTTTCACCATATCTTACAATGCAAGGGTCACTCAAGCCCATGGAAAGGCATACAATTTAGATAGTGAGGGCCTAACAAGCCCACAAATGAAGATTTACAATGAAATGATTAATTTACAACAAAATAAATTGGTTCTGGCTCATGTGAGACTTATGGATCTTTGATTTGACCACTTTGACCACTGTAGGATACTAATTTGAGTGTTTCTATGGCTTTTTAGGCATGTCTACTTACACTCACATTAGGCATGTAGTACACACTCACGCTAGGCAGTCACGCTAGGCATGTTCCTCAGCGTGACCTTAGTTGAAGTAAGATAAAATGAGATACTTGACATCAAATTTTGATTTATGAAGCCTATTCCTTGAATGGAACCATTACCCTAAATGTGTCTAACCTTGAGAGTGATCTAAAATCTGAATTTGAATTTGAATGTGTCTGATTTGGAGCTATTTTGGACAGGTCATGCTTGACTCATGCTGCAGCATGACCTTCAATGTGACCTAAGGAGAATGACAAGTTTCATGCTAATTTTTTAATTTCTGAAGCCTATTTCTTGGGTGTAATAGTGTTCTACCTATGTTTGACCCTACAAGTAAAAATTTGATTCTGAATGTGCCCTGTTCGGAGCCACTTTTCACAAGTCACGTTGGACTCACACTACAGCGTGACCTGTAGTGCAACTTTAGGAATACTTATGAAAATTCTTAATTTTGTGCTCGAAATCTAACATGCTAGAGGCTAGGACCCATAGTTATCAATATTGAACCCTAAGGATGACTTGCACCCTTGAAATCAAGTCATTTTGACTCAATTTTAAGGCTATAAAAGTTGGTCACACTAGACTCACACTGCAACGTGAGTGTGAAAATCTACGTTATTTGACCTAAAATTTGAACTCCTGAATGCTGACACTTGGAGTGGAAATCAATGGCTCTTGAGATAGCTTACACCTTCAGATTTGGACCATTTTCACTTGATTTTGAAGCTGCTAGAGTTGTTGACGCTAAGGGTAAGCTAGCTTCACAGCATGAGTAAGCTGGCTTGGGCAAGCTAGGTGTGAGCTCCATGCCTTCGCCAAATTTTGCCTCCTAAAACTTTGAAAGGGCTTGAGTTATTCTCATTTTAAAGTGCTAGGGTGAAATTAGTGGTGTTTCATTGGCCCCTATTTGTTGACGTCTAGAGGAATCCACCCGAGAGGCATCAACAAAGAAGCGCAAAACACCATGAACAACAAAGCATCAAACATGAACCGTCAGCCCTTGGCTGGGTGTCATCGCACCGTTTTCAAAAGTGCATGGGACTGGGGAGATGAAATTGAAGATGCCAAGGGATTAGTTGTAACCAGGGGAAGCCAGGAGTTGGTCAAGGGTTATAATTGCTACCAAGATTATGGGAGGGAAATGCTCTAATGTGAATGAGCTATATCTTTGATCCTTGTCCATAGCTAGTGTTCAGTAAACTTGGAGCCAAGACATCGGAAGTGCATCCTTTGGAGAAATGGGACTCTTATAGAGTGTTTATGGGGCCCATTGTAAACAGCCAAAGCCACGTGATGATGTGTAACATGATCTCTTTGAGACATGAGTGTAACTATTTTTCAAGACAATTACCTTCTCACCTGGGGCTTGTATGAGAATAGCCAATAGTCTTTTGCTTATGATGTCAACGGGGTCATGAAGACCTTTTCTGTGCATTTTTCTATTTGACCTTTTTGTTCTTTTTCTACTTGTTTGTTTTTTCTTTTGTTTTGTTTTTGCTTTATTTTGTCTTTCTTTCTCTTTTATTTTTCTTTTCTCGATCTTTTTGAAAGAGCTTGCTTTTTGTGTGGTGCTCGTGTTTGAGCGCTTGTATTTTGCATCATGTACTATGTACTGTGTTTTGCGTCACAACTGCTTAGAGAGTCACAGTGTGCAATAGTGTATCAAGAGTTTTGAACTTAGTGGAATGTATCCAAGGGTGTAATTGAATAGGATAATTGGGACATGATGGGGAAATAGGGGATATATCAGGAATTGGGGATGTACTTATGAATAGATTGATTAACCTAGTTACGTGTGTCAGGAAGAATGTGATACCTTATCATCACAATGAAGTGCATCTATGCACAAACACCTCAGGCATGTCATCCTACAAAAACAACTCCAAGAAGACAAGAAAAACACGAATGAATCGGTTAACTAAGCACTTTAAACAAGGAGATCGAGCCATCACGTGCAATTTTCAAAGTAGATAGAATCATGAACAACACTAGCCTCATTAAGGCTCATGAGACAAATTATGTAGCCAGTCCTTGTGAGACATGAACAGCCAATTACAGCAACACATCTTTTCAAGTTTTTCCTAGTCGTCAATGATGTCACTAGTTTATAGTCTTAGCGGACTGTTGCGGGTTAGTTTCATGTCATAACCCCTTGGATGGCACCAGTTTAGCATTGCAGTAGATGGTGCATTGCTAGTTTATAGTCATGGAAGACTGTGAAGAGGAAAACAAGTTTATAGTGTTAGTGGACTCTAGATGCTAGTTTCATGTTATGGCAGACTGATGTGGCAGTTTAGCGTTATACTGGATAGAGTTTTGTGGTGTCGGTTTATTGTCATGACACCAGGACATTCTGTGGTATCAGTTTTAAGTCATGATGCTAGGACTGTTCTGTGGTATTAGTTTTAAATCATGATGATAGGATTGTCTGTGGTATCAGTTTTAAGTCATGATGCCAGGACTGTATGTGCCAGTTTATAGTCATAGCAGACTACCTGTGCTTCCCTTGCTTATGTAAGGTGTGATGCTACATGCATGGTCATGCTATGTGTTTGCAAGATCCTGCAATGATCAAATAGGAAGAAAACAACATCAAGAGACACTTGTTGTACATAGATTTGAAATGTATGAATGAAAGAAAAGCAATGCCAAAAGTGATAGTTTTAGGCCGTTCCGGGATGTATGCTAGTTTAAGGCCTTTTCGGGCCATGTGTTTTTATAGTTTTATGTTTTTATGTTTGATTTTTTTCAAATGTAATGTGTAAACTAAGTTGATGAATGTGTAAACAAAGAAAAATTCATGATCTAAGTGAGTGGACAAAATGTAAATGCATAGGCTAGTGCAATGCAATGTAATCAAAAGTCAAAAATGCATGTCAAAGGGGGGGGG
>MNCI01030248.1:0-35254 GCA_015680685.1 Gnetum montanum | reverse complement strand
TGGGTCCTAGTTGGTTGCTTTTGTGCTTGCGGCCACCGTTGCCACTATTGTGTTTTACTTGTGAGCATGTTGGTTTCTGTAGGCCACATAACCTAGGTCATTGCTTGATTGCACCGCTTCCTCTATGTCCTTAATTTGTACAAATGCTTGGCTTAAGGTACGGGCTTTAAATAATAAATTTTCGATTTAATAAAGTCATTCATAGCTGCCTTAAGGATGGTAAGTAGATATGTTTCAGGGATGGGCTTGTGAAGATCATTCAAGGCTGCACTCCATCTTTAGATAAATTTCTATGATGGCTCTAATTGTGCTTGTTTAATTTGAATTAAGCTATCCAACATGGCTTCAGGCTTTAGACTGTATTTAAAGAGAGTGACAAATTGGTGTAACAAATCCTCCAGAGAGGATATGGAGTTACAGGGTAAATCTCAGTACTAGTCTAAGGCTTTTCCCATTAAGGACATAGCAAATACACACAGAATTGCATGAGGCTAGGCTTGAAGCAATAGAAATTCTATTTGAAATGTTACTAGGTGGGCATTTGGGTCTTCCTCTTCATTATATTTGGTTAGTTGGGGTAATGCGACTTCCTTTAGCAAGGTTAATGGTGGAACTGAGGGGTCAATTGGATCAACTTGATAAAAGTCCAGTACTTTGACTTCCTCAGTGTTTGCGGTTTTAAGGTGCTGTACCTCTTCAGTTAATAGGTACATCATTTTCTTTGTGTCTATCCACTCTTGGGCACCAGTGGGTTAAGTGAATTGTGGTTGATAATAATTCGATTGTTGCATTGTTTACAGCAAGGGATACTGTTGGATTGTCAGTTGTTGTGGCGGAGCAACATTCAAAGATGGGATTAGAGGGTGTGGTACATTATAGAGAGTAGGTTGGTGTTGCTAGATAGCTGGTAAACCCATTGCCTAGCCATAGGTTATGAGGTGACACCCTGAACATGTTGCACTGAAGTAGTTAGAGGTGCCCCATGGGTTTGTACTTGTGGTATGTAATGGGTGGACGTGGAAGTTAGTATTTCTTGTCAAGAAGATAGTCCTCACATGTATGCAGATGAAGGAGGAAGCATGGTTCCCTCTAGGAAAGGTTGGAATAATGGGTTTGTATAGGCATGAGGATTGATGGTATGGTATGAATCCCCATTCTCAGACTGGGCAGCAAAGTCATCTTCCTCATTTCCCTTATGAGGCTCTATCGGAGGTGGCTATAAGGCTTGACTCCTTGCCATGAAAAGTTGAAATATGAGTTGATGATGGTGTTCAGAAAGGGGAATTATGTCAAATGCCAAGGGAGTGAACTCATGACCTCCCTTGTAGATGAGCTCATAGTTTCACTTTACCTCTCTTTCCATGCGATCGATAGGCAAGTTGGCTTGGATTTTCACACAAATGAAGTTATATTGTTCAGGTGTGAGGATGTGGGAAGATTTCATGACAATGTGTCCAAGCTGACAGTGTGCAACATGACTAGCCTGCAGCATGTGCAGTGTGACTAGCTTGCAATGTGTGTAGCATGAGTAGCCCACAACGTGTGCAGCGTGACTAGCCTGCAACGTGTGTAGCGTGACTAGCCCGCAGTGTGTGCAACGTGACTAGCCCACAATGTGTGTAACGTGACTGGCCTGTAGTGTGTGCAATGTGACTAACTTGAAGCATGTGTAGCTTGTAGTGTGTGCAACATGACTAGCCTACAATGTGTGTAGCATGACTAACCTGTAGCCTGTGCAGCCTGCAGCGTGTGTAGCATGATTAGCCTATAGCATGTGCAGCGTGTGTAGTGTGACTAGCCTACAGCGTGTGTAGCATGACTAACCTGCAGCATGTGCAACGTGACTAGCCTGTAGCGTAAGTGGCTGGGCCAGCATATGTGACCTCAGCATGAATGTCTGGGGTTAACGTGAGTAACTAGTATGAGCAAGTTCAGCATGCGTGAAAAGGGCTCAGCATGAGCATGCTGAGCGTGAGCAAGATGATTCAAGTTTCAGCGTTTGGTAATGTTAGTTGGGTCTTAGTTTTAGTGTTTGGCTGTGCAGCGTTTGGACAGGTAGTGTGATCAATGTTTTAATAGAGAACAACAGACAAAGGGCCCTCCTTCTAGTGCCAATTTACTATGCTGACCTAAATCGTTGGTGTAAGGCTGGAAGGGAAACAAACACCAAAAGATCATTGGGCNGTTGGTGTAAGGCTGGAAGGGAAACAAACACCAAAAGATCATTGGGTAGACACAGCTAACCCTGCCTTCGCCCAAGGGCAAGCTGGAAAAGTAAATGAAGGCAGAGTACCTTGGGTGGTCTGCACGTAAATCAACCAAGGACTTCCCTAAGCATAAACTATGACTTGCGATGGGTTTATCATAATTGATATTTTAAAACATGAAACAACACATACGAAATGTAAACTTAAACTGGTATCATAGTTAAAATGTAAACAAAATGTGAACTAAATGTAAAACAGAGTAAACAATATAATGGTTTGCAAAAATGAACTATATTGTATTGCATAGAAAAGATGTGCATAGGTCAAAGCGTAGTTGCACGTGGCAAGTCAAGTGCCAAGCCCCGAAATGATGTAATGTGATGTGATGTGATGTATTTCGAAGTGCTTGGATGTTAGGAGTCAAGTGTGCCGAGCACCCAAGGATTGCTGGTTTGAGTTTCCTATGCCATTTAACTCAAAAATTGCCAACCTCATTTATGTGAATTGACAAGGTATTTATAGGACTAGGTTGGGCTCAGGTGTGGAATTTGAGAATGGAAGCAACAGCTCAGAGATGAAAGGAAAGCA
Organism: Gnetum montanum; assembly: GCA_015680685.1. Lineage (NCBI taxonomy): Eukaryota > Viridiplantae > Streptophyta > Gnetopsida > Gnetales > Gnetaceae > Gnetum > Gnetum montanum. Next base: position 32,459 of record MNCI01030248.1, on the reverse strand, counting down.
GATCAAGAGACACATGTCCAATGGACAACTATGCATGAGTTGGACATGTTTTGGAAAGCTACGTTCTTGACTAGGTTCATCGTATCTTACAATGCAAGGGTCACGCAAGCCCATGGAAATACATACAATTTAGATAGTGAGGGCCTAACAAGCCCATAGATGAAGATTTACAACGAAATGATTAATTTACAACAAAAGAAGTTGGTTCTAGCTCGCTTGAGACTTATGGATCTTTGATTTGACCACTTTGACCACTGTAGGATACTAATTCAGGTGTTTCTATGGCTTTTGAGATGTGTCTACTTGCACTCATGCTGGGCATCCAGTAGACACTCATGCTAGGCAATCATGCTGGGCATGTTCCTCAGTGTGACCTCAGTCGGAGTGAGATAAAATGAGATAATTGACACCAAATTTTGATTTTTGAAGCTTGTTCCTTGAATGCAACCATTTCCCTGAATGTGTCTAACCTTGAGAGTGATCTGAAATTTGAATTTGAACTTAAATGTGTCTTATTTGGAGCTAATTTGGACAGGTCACACTGGACTCATGTTGCAGCATGACCTTCAATGTGACCTAAGGAGAATGACATGTTTCATGTCAATTTTTGAATTTCTGAAGTCTATTTCTTGGGTGTAATAGGTTTTTGCCTATGTTTGACCCTGCAAGTTAAAATTTGAGCCTGAATGTGCCCTGTTCAGAGCCACTTTTGGCAGGTCACGCTAGACTCACACTACAGCGTGACCTGCAGTGTGACTTCAAGAAAACTTCTTAAAAATCTCAATTTTGGGCCCGAAATCTAACATTCTAGAGGCTGGGACCCATAGTTATTAGTAGTGAACCCTAAGGACAACTTACACCCTTGAAATCAAGTCATTTTGATTCAATTTTGAGGTTGTATAAGTCTGTCATGTTGGACGCACGCTACAACATGAGTGTGGAAATCTGCATCATTTGACTTGAAATTTAAACTCCTGAATGCTGAAACTTTCAGTGGACATTAGTGGATCTTTAGGATAGCTTGATCCTTCATATTTGGACCATTTTGACTTGATTTTGAAGCTACTAGAGTTGCTCACACTGAGGGCAAGCTAGCTTCACAGCGTGAGCAAGCTGGCTTGGGCAAGCTAGGTGTGAGCTCCATGCCTTAGCCAAATTTTTCCTCTTGAAACTTCGAAAGGGCTTGAGTCATTCTCATTTTAAAGTGCTAGGCTAAAATTAGTGGTGTTTCAACTATGATGGGAGAGAGTTTTTTCCCACTCCTAGTGTTTCAATCCCTTTAACGCAAATGAACCAATGGCTTATAGATTTGCTGATCCAGGTCATTAGGTCTAGGGAGCTGCAAGACACAACGTCTCACCATGATGAGGCTTTTCAGGAAGGACAAGAGGAATTGGATTCCCAATCTGATAAGGGGGATCAAACCAACCCTACCACGATTCCTCCCACCCCATCCTTTTGGGAAAACCTGCTCTATACCACTGTCCCCTTTGTGATCATGTCCACACCATCACAAACTGTGATTGCATCAGTGACGGGTAGCCATGCCATAACCTTGATGCATCAATACATCCATTCCCCTATTTCATTCTTGGCCACTACCCCACCGTAGACTATTCCTCAACCTATTCCCTTAGCATATCACACATCTGTTACGGCCCCTGCCATATGTTCACACTACCTCTACCTCACAGTTGCACACAATCTCTGCATCCATTCCTATGTATACACATGTACCACCATTAGAGGTAGGTCTAGGCCTATCTACATGGTGGACCCCATTTACTTCTCCTCCTATTTTGCAATTGTCATAGATGTCTCGCTATGCTAGCCAACAAACCCATCAAGTTCTGCAAATGGTACAACCTAGTGTGGGACTCAGGTCTATCCCATCACCCACACAAATGAACTACCCTATAGCACAACCCATGGCTGCTACTCCAACAGCATCACCTGCCAGGTGGTTGATAGCACAAGTAGCACCATTCTCAGGGGCTACCCCAATAGCACTGCTTATGGATCATGTTGCTACCCCTGCCACGCCATAGATGGGAGCTACCCGAGCAGTTCCCCAATCATCTATATCATCCCCAGGTCTAGATCAAGTGTTCCAATTTATATAGACCCTTACTAAGGAAATAAAATTCCTCAAGGCTATCAAGTATGATACGGTACAAGCCATGGACTTCTACTAGGATGATCCCATCAACCTGGCAGTCCCTACACTAACGTTACCCCCATGGATGTCACTCCCCCGTTTCAGGAAATACAACTAGGAGGGAGATCCTAATTCACATATTATTACATTTAGGTCTGAGTTCCTTTTTCTACAACAATGGCCACATACGATAATCCATGTATTTGCCATGTCTCTGACAGGAAAAGCCCTAGATTGGTACCACACACTCCCATGCTCCTCCATATCAACTCTAGAGGAGCTTCTAACCCAGTTCGTGATGTGTTTCAAGTATAAGTTGAAACCAAAGATCATGCTGGATTGGTTGATGAGCGTAAAACAAGATCTACTAGAACTAGTCCAGAAGTTCATCCAGCGTTGGAGTGTGACCCTTAACAAAATCTGCGAGCCTATCGTAGAGGCCCATTTGCTAGCCATCTTTAAGGATGCAGTTAATGACTTTATTAAGTCTAAGCTATACTACCTTGCGCCATGCACTCTTAGTCAGGCTTCTGCCTAGACTAAGAGCATATAAGATGCGGCTGAGGTAAGTAAAGACCCAGCCTACGTTGCATACAAGAACACCTTCACGAAGAAGGACAAGGACAAGGGTAAGGCCGCAACAACCACAGTGGTCACTATGGCAAATGAGGCCAAACCCAAACCCAACAACAGTAGTAACAAGAATAACAAGAAACCAACCACACATGCAACTAACCCCATGCCCAAATAGGGCAATGCACCACAACCTTCTACATCTACACTTGAAACATTCACACTACCTAAACCAAACTTTGAGCATAAGGATCACTCAAAGTACAACCCATTTCCTGTGAAGCCTTCAGATCTTCTGAAGTAATTACTGGCAGTAGGGTACATCCAACATAAGTAGATGTCAGAGGAGGGAGCTAAGAAACATCAATGGTACTGCAAAATCCTTAGGAACCCCTCCTTGGCCTTGCCCAATGAGCCCCTAGTTCCTAAGGGTTTCAAGCTAGAGCGGTTCTATGACTACCATCAATAGTGTGGTCATAATATGGATTACTGCATGGCATTGAAAGACAACATCCAAAGGATTATTGATCAAGGAAAACTGGTGCTAGACGAAAGTAACCCAGTGCATCCCGAGAATCAATCCCTACACGTTTACATGGATCTTGTCAACACCAAAAATGTTGGTTACATTATTAACACCATTCGCATTGACAACAATCCTAAATTGCCTCAGCAACTGTTTGTGGTCTCTGTGCCTCAGTGTAGCACACCAGTACCAAAAATGGCTAATCAAACTTTGCAGTAACCTTTTGTCATGAGAATCCCTCCCCAGGCATCCACCCCTACACCACCTATTATTAGAACCCCACCATTGTGCATAGTAATATTGTTAGCACCATTCATCATTAGGGGGCCAAGCCATTCAATAGCCCCCATCCTACATAAGGAAGCTTTATAGTCTTCTCATCCTAAGAAACGAGAAGTGCATTTCACGGGTGAGACATCAAAGGAAAGTACCGCACCAGGTAGTTCCAAGCCTATGTCCTCACCCCCTATATCTACATCCAAAAGGGTCTAAAACCAGACCCGAGACTAGCTCTCCTGAAGAAATTCATCTCCTGGGATAAATAGAAGAGGGGAAAAGTAAAAAATAAGAAGGTGGTCAAGACCTTCTAAATGCTCTCACTCAGGTCAAGCAGGCTCTGAAATAGAAAAATATTATGCTGAGCCTGTATGACCTGATCATGATAGCTACCGCACACCGTGAGGCTTTGGTCCGCATGTTAGCATAAATTCCAGTTGACAATACCATGCTGGCGGAAGAGAAAGCAATCCACTTGATCATGCTTCCTTCTGCACCTGAAGAACTAAAGCTATCCCAATTGAATTTTTGTGATGATTCCATTAGGAAAGACCCTAAGAATGGTTAGGTGACCACAACACCCCTGTTCATCATAATTCAAGTCAACCGACATAGGATTCGGAGGGTACACTTCGATGATGGGGCTGCTACAAACATCATGCCTTTTCCTATTGTGGATAAGCTAGGTTTGGTCGACCAGATTAGATCCACAACAACATCATGCTTAAATTTGTTTAATGGGGCAAGGGTTGTGGTGAAAGGCATGGTCCACATTGTCTTTGTGGTAGGAGACTAGTTCCCTACCAATGCAATGTTTATCATGGTTGAAAAGATTCTTGAGCTTAACCTAATCTTGGGGAGGTCATGGTTAGCACAACTTGGGGCTATCTCTTCAACCATTCATCAGGAGATCCACTTATCCTATTCAGGTAGGGAGGTGGTAATCCATGGCGATGAGGTAGCAACACAAGCAATCAATAACGTCGATATGGAACAGGGCTCAGAGTTCATAACCTCTAACAATGAAATTCTCATCTTCATAGATACTAACCATCTAGCAAAAGAGTTGACTCAACATGCTGGTTCAGAAAATGAAAATGCATGGGTTGAGCTGTCCTTCCAAGCAGAGGGCAATGATGTAGATGAAGGCCATAGTAAAGTGTCTCGACCTTACGCCTCACCCAATCCATGATGGGTTAAGAAGTAGTTACGCATAGTGTAGCAACCCCACTACTTCTTGACTAGTTGGCATCTTTTGTACATTTACCACCTTTTTGTTTTCATCCATCCATCTATGCTAGGTACTACTTAGCCATTCTTTAAACTATTAGTGTATCACTTCTTTACCATGCCAAGGCCCGAAATGGCCTAAAACTAGCAAAGGCCCGAAATGGCCTGAAACTACCAAAGGCCTGAAATGGCCTAAAACTAGTGATGGCCCAAAATGGATTAAAACTACGCTACCATCCGATGGCCTGAAATGGCCTAAAACTAGCAAGGACCCGAAATGGCCTAAAATTAGTCATGACACGAAATGGTGTAAAACTAAAACATCGAAAAAGAAAGCTTAACATGAAATCAATCACATAGACAATGCATAAGCCAGCATAGAACCAATTTCTTTTTCAAAATTCTCCTTTTCCATTTAAATCTTTTGTCACTTAAACAATGTTTTCAATAGTTTTGCAAAAAATTCAAAATTTTAAAAGCCCTATGCCATCATGGATCATCTTCACCCACATCATCTTCACATGCATCATTTACTCCTACATCATTCTCTTCCATATTTCCTTCCATTGCACTACCTTCTTCTACCTCTTCATTTTTGCCCTCTACGGCCTTGCGCCTTCTTCGAGAATCTGCATTGTAAAAAGTGAAGTAGTCAGCTAGAGCAACACATGCAAGCTAGAATAAACATAAGCCTTTTCCATAGTAGAAAGTGACTAACCTGAGATAGCCTTGCATCCGCCTCAAAGGGTATGCAATCCAAACTGAGCTTGAGGTGGTGCCAGACCTCCTCCTCCTCGATATTTTCCTAATGCCTTTCACTTGGTTTAGCATTTGTAGCAGCTTTCTCTTTTTCGACGGTCATCCATCTCAACGGTCCTAGAGAAAAGGAGGCAGTAGCGGTGTCACCTATGGGAAGGTCCACTTTCCGTTCAGGCGACTTACTGACCGTCACTTGCTCCATGTACTTGTTGTAGCCCTCAAGAGCACCGATGGCATTCATGAATGCTTCATAGGTAAACACCTTCACCAAAGCATCTCGGTATGGTTTATGGTAGGTGGCACATTCCAGTTTATGTATGTATTTATGATTTTTTTGGGACTGCCCCCACTCGTAGACTCTGGCACTGTAGTCTTTTCAGTCCTAGTTCTTCTGGGACAACAAGTCCATCTACATCCAGTGTTCTATTATTTCCTGGGTGGCTTCGTTGTTGCACCACATGACTATCCAATACCTACATTATCTATCACATCCATCTACCAACTACCATCATTAGTATCATGGGCCATGAGGAACTCGCTCCTAGATCCGAGATCTCCTACTTTCGTGCTCAAGTTAGCCTTCTCTTCCTTAGTCCTTTGGACCCATTTTCACAGGTCCTCATTGATGCGCCTACACTCCCACAAGGAGGGTGTTGAGTGCAAAGGACATTTGCTAGCCTCATCGTATATGTGATGAGGCACCTCGGCCACTTCAGGTGGGAATGTAGGCACGACATCAAATTTTAACACCTATTTAGGGTCCCATTTGAGTCAAGAGGCTGTGACCACACAAAGAACGCATCAGTCACATTAGCGTAGCAAAATTAGTAGCTTAAGACATCTAGCGTAGCAACCTTAAAAATCCTAGCATAGCTACTTTACTCATCAACTTCAGGATTGACCTGCCTAAGACGATTGATAATGTCATTGATGACCCCTTGCATGAATGTAAGTTTGTTGAGGGTCTTGGCCAATGGTTCCAGGAGAATCAGAGGAGGTCCTGCAGCATTAACAGTGGTCTCTGTCATGCAACTAAAATCATCAGTAATGACCAAGATAGACTACAATGAAGCTATGAGTAACGCAAATGACAGTGTGAGGGCTCCTATCGAGTAAACCCTCAGGGTTGATAATGGGGGTATCGCCCATTGATATATCATCGAATATATTATAAAACTCACCAGCGTCTAATTGCAGTTCCTATCCTCTCTGACTCAAGACTATGGTAGCACCCTTTGCATTCGTCTGCTCCCCCGATGCTGAACTACATTCAGCAAAGGGACCTCAGGCAAAGGTCCCTTTTTGCTCGAGGTGAGCTTCCTCTTTATTTGCTAGTGCTTTCTTTTCAAGGCACTGGCACCCTCTTCATCCATAGGAGACTCTTCTTCGTCTCCAAAAATGTCCTTCTCATCAGTAGGAGGATTTTCCTTGATGAAACCATAGTGATAGGAGCTCCTTCCCTCTTGATTGGGGCCCTTTCCTCTATGGCTGGGCCCCCTACGTCTTTATTTACCGCCCCCATCTTGGGGGCTGACACCTCTTCGTCACCTTCTTCTTCTTCATCTTCTTCCTCTAATAGGAAAAAGAACATATTTTCATTTTAGCTTAAACCACATTAGCTTAAAACAAGTGCTACACTACGCTATGCTACCTAGCATAGCACAGCGTAGCAAGCACTTAATCAAAAGGTGTAGAAGCAAACATAGAGAAAAGCACTTACCAATGTAGGGCTGCATCCTGCATAGCTTAAACTACAGTGTTTGCCCCTCTTCTTCTTCAGTACAAGGAAGTTCCTTGGCTGGATGAGGCCTCTTTTGCTACAACTTAGTGGCCACTGTCTCAGTGGTGACACATTTCCCCTGTGATATGCTACCTGTAGCAGCAGGGGGCACCTCTCCTACACTATCCTAGACACAGAAGTTGTGTGCCACCCGATCCTTAGTAGTCATAGAAAAAGACTCCCCAATAGCTTTTGGGGGATGTTGGGCTCAGGTGGTCTAGAGGATTTGGCAGATCCACGGTTTGGAAATCTAGTTACGATCTCACATAACCCAGACTCCATTCTCATAGACTACCAAGAACTCCACAAAATGCCACAAGCAAGCTATGTAAAAGGCATAGTACACGTTGAAGCGGGACTCCTACTTCTTATGAAGCACAACTACTTTAGTTTGCAAGCCTTTACATAGATGCCTAGCCTAGTTGTAGTGATCCCCCTCTTCCATAACCTCCCACATCACCCAGGCTTGCTCAATCCCAATAATCTTCCCTTGGGAAAGTAGCTATGGGAAAGCACGAGTACAGAAGATGGGATAAAGATATTTGGTGGCTCTCGGCTTGACCTTCTCCATCAGGATCCCCTTTCATCCTTTTGCGATCCCTAGCCACTCCTCAATGTTGTCCCTTTGAGCATTCACCTCTTTCTTGGTCTTTGACCCTATAGGGAGGCCATCAGCAAGGACACCGAAAAGGTCTGTGAATAGCTAGTCATTGACTTCAAGGACCACCCACACACTGTGTATATGTGTACGAAAGTGGTATACCTTTTTGGTAAAGGAGTCCACTAGAGAGAGCATTTTAGCAGTGGGGATGCTTGGATTTGGGGCCAGGAACAAATCCATTAGCCCAGCATCTTGAAGGTGCTTGACTAGGGATTTTGAGGCTCTGCTGCATATCCAACATTGGCTCTCATCTACATCCTCATACTTGAAGTAGATGTTGGTCTTCTAATGCTCAGAGGTGATCACTATCACCTCCTGGGACTTCTTTGCCCCTATGGTACAAAGCACAAAAACATAAAAAAGGAAAAAAGGAAAAAAACATGTTAGGCAAAGCATAAGTAGCAAAAAAAATAGGAATGACACTCGAACATGTAGTAACTTACTATTTAGCTTACTAGGTTTGAACGGTGACGGGAATGGTGAAAGATCAACCAAGACATCTTCAATGGTAATTGGTTTGAAGGGTGTCCATCCCTCATCCAACCAACCGAACTCCTTTCATCTATCGTAGAGTCTGGAATACTGAGTTGGGTAAGTTTTGTACTCACCCCCGCATTGCCCTATCACACCTGTGTGCATATTCTCGGTGGAAGAAAACTCTTACAACACCATCTGTGCTAAGGTCAACACATCCGTATCACCGTGAAGCCCATCCTTGTTGATGAAAAACCTGGTAACAAAAACAAACTGTTAATGTTTAACTAGCATAGCAAACATTGCATAGCATGGTGGAACATGTCTACAAAACTCACCTGGCAACACAGTAAATGATTCTTGTTAGATTTTGGAAACACGTTCCCATGTGATGCACAATAAACAAAGTGTTGTAGGAATGGTAGAAATTGTACTTGGGCATCTTCCAAATCTAGGCCAAACACCTCAAATTTTTGAGGTGTTGACTAGACCCTTCTCCCTATCTGCTGCTAATTACTCCATCCCTCATAAATCTCAGAATACCCTTATTTTTCCCAGGCAATAGAGTTTATGTTATGGAAGTTGCTACCTCCTCTGCTAGGTGTGACCAAACGATCACACTGAAGCGTTGGAGGAGAAATTGTAGGAACTCCTGCGCTCCCTCTCAGAACTAGATCGCCTGGTATCCCACACGCACATGGGGTGGAGGAACATTGGCCACTGTTTTGCTCATGCAGCAGAGGACCCCTACAATTTCTAGGACAATCAAGATTGGCCTTAACGCTACACTGCACAACATAATAGCAAATGTTAGCACCATGTCCAAGTGGAATGTAAACATAGCATGGAAAAAATAGCGTTTTAGCAAATAGCGTGGCATGATTCTCTTCATGCATATAGCGTAGCAGAAAAACACAAAGGAAATAGCGTAGTAGAACTAGCTTAGCGTAGTAACAACAAAAACTAAAAACAAGGCTTTAAATAAGGAAGAGTTCAATGTGTTTCATTAGTCCTAAAAAAATCTTATGCCTAACATAGCAATTTGCATCACATCATAATAGAACACATGTTACATTGTCACATCACACACATGGCTAAACCCTCCTGAAGGTCATACACTACATTGTTTACATACCAAGCCGTAGAGATGGTGATCTTGGTGACCTTGCATGCAACCTTAGCATAGTGTCTATACATCTGCCGTGGCTGAAATGACAATAATGATGATGTAAAGGCTAAAACAATGACAACACGATGAAAGAAAACACAGATTACTAAACAAAAATTGTAGAAGTAAAAAGAAAATAGGAAAGCAAAAAAGATAATAGAGGCATAAGAAAACAGAAAAGACATGAAAACCTACTAGGACAACGATGTCTCCTCTCGCACCATGACGTGCACCTGTGACACATGCCCTAGGGTTTTCTTAACTTCTTTAACCTTGGTGAGTGTCAGGTGTTTACACTCTTTCCTAGGAGCCATTGTTTCGCTTGCCAACTCTTTCTTCATTGCTACGTTGAAATGCCTTACTCTCTATTAGCACAATCGCTCTGCACTCCAGATATGGGCTCTGCACTCCAAATGTAGGCTCTGTAGTGTTACGACAAAAATGACAAGTTTACCACGGGTTAATCTCCATTTATAGTTGCAATGGTGAAAAGGAAACTTTTCATTCTCTCTTCCCATTTAATGCAGAGTATTCCATGGAGTGTAGCATGTTCGCCACGGCATAGTAGCATTGTTCGCATTAAGGCAAGTGGGCCCAAGTGAAAGGCCTTGACATGCTTCAAACTAGCCATTTGCCTTCACAAAAAATATCTCATTAGCGGTTTGCAAAGACCTTAAACTAGCAATACTAATGCATAGTTTCAATCTAATTAGCGGTTCGAAAAGACCTTAAACTAGCAATTTCAACCTTTTACTCGTTGGTAGTCTGCAATGACATTAAACTAGCAGTTTCGCATTGTTACATCAATAGTTTCGCATTTTTACATTAGTAGCTTTTCGTTCTTCATATTAGCAGTCTTGCATTTTTATGTCTAGGTGGTCCACAAAGACCTTAAACTAGCACCTTCAAACATTCACATTACAATGGTCTACAACAACCTTAAACTAATACTCTAACCATGTTGGTAGTCTGCAATGACATTAAACTAATAGTTTTGCATTTTCACATCAGTAGTTTCGCACTTTTACATTAATAGTTTTGCATTTCTATGTCTTAACAATACATCATGACCTTAAACTGGCAAATTTTATGACTTTATATCATACTTTATACTTAAGTCTACCATTTGCATTTAGTTGCTACCTTGCAAGTTTTCACTATGCACAGTTGCTACAAATAGGTACCTCTTAACTAGACTTTCATCTCATTTTGGTAGGTTGAGCAAGAATGAAAATCCATCATGATCTCTCTTCACCTCTAGCCTTAACAGGTCCACACGGCAAACTCAAGAGACAACTGAACCCAGAGCTAATAGACAAGGAATCACTCATAGTTAGCACCATAACATCCTTAGAAAAATTCCCAAAATGGCCAGAACATCTTTTCCAAACCCTAGATTTAGAGGTTGGGGATGTAATTGAAGACCCTCTCATTGAAACGCCTGTGACCACATCTAGGGGGGAGGTTAAAACATTGAAACTTAGTTCCCTCCTAGATTCATAGACGTACAAAGATTTAGCTAAGACTCTGCAAGATAACATTGAAGTCTTTGCATGGTCATACAATGACATGCTAGGTTTAGATCCGAGGCTAATACAACACAACATCATCTTAGACTCGCCATGAAAGAAGTTAAGCAAAAAGCTTGCAAAGTTAAACCAGAGATCACACTAGTTGTATGAGATGAAATCACCAAGCTCTATCAGGCTAGTTTCATCTGGGTAGTTGATTATTCAGAATGGGTGTCTAACATTGTTCTAGTTTCTAAGAAAATGGGAGGAATATGAATCTATATAGACTTTCGGGATTTGAACAAGTCAATGATCAAAGATGATTTTCCACTTCCCAGCATCGATCAACTCATTGACACTACAGCTAGTCATGCTCTATTATCCTTCATGGATGGTTTTTCTTGCTACAATCAAATTCACATCAATCCAGAGCATTAGTTAACAGCAACCTTCATGACCACATGTGGTACCTTTTGTTACACTATGATGCCTTTTGGGCTCAAGAACATCGAAGCAACCTACCAGCGAGCCATGACTTACATCTTTAGCGACTACATCCTAGAAACACTGAATGACTACATAGATGATATAGCGGTCAAATATAAAAAGGCTGTTGATCATCCCCGTGATCTAAGGGTAGTCCTCAAGTGTTGCCAAATGAATGATTTACACCTCAATCCTAAAAAGCGTGTCTTCGGGGTAAGAACTGAATGCATGTTAGGGTTTGTATTGTTGGAGGCAGGAATACGGGTGGACCATGATAAGGTTAAGGACATAATCAACCTGGCACCTCCTACAAACCTTAAAGAACTATGCAGGTTACAAGGTAGAGTATAGTTCATTAGAAGGTTTATAGCAAAGTTGATGGACAAGTTACACCCCATGTAATATCTACTGAAGAAAGGGGTTAACTTCAAATGGATGAATCAATGTCAACAAGCCTTTGATGATATGAAGAAAGAGCTCTTGCACCTCCCAACTGTTTACCCACCATAGAGGGATAAGCCTTTCTCCATCTACCTTACCACCTTGGACACATCTATCATGTCATTGTTATGTCAAAAATGGGACGACGGTTCTAAGATACCAGTATAGTACCTAAGTCATGCACTAATAGCCTATGAAAAAAAATACAATGAGGTAGAGAAAAACTACCTTGCCTTAGTGTTTGCATTGAAAAAATGGAGACACTACCTAGTTCGTAGAAAAATTAACATTATTTATAAGAGCAATATACTTTGGGATATTACAAACAACTTGTATGAAAGTAGTAGACTAGCCTGGTGGAAAGCAATAATAGTAGAATTCGATTTGCATTATGTGAGCCAATCATTGACGAAAGGTCAAGCCATAGCAATGTAACTTACAACCTCACCCATCAACTATTAGGTGATCATAGATTCCAAATTCCCAAACAAGCATGTTAACACTATCAATGTCATCCCATTGCACTTGGAAGCTACCTTGCATTTCGATGGTGCCTCGACAACATGAGAGGGTAGTACAGCTATTGTCATTACGTTCTCCTCTGGGGAAATGCATCCTTTCTTTTATCATTTTGCATTCCCTTGTACAAACAACGTGGTAGAGTATGAGGGGTTACTCAGGGGCCTCTTGGCGACCCAAAGATTAAACATACAACACCTGGNTCCTCATTTATGCATGCCAGCAATATCCCATCATAGGAGCATTTCACAGGATGTTGTCTCCCATAAGTACATATTGTTGAGCATGCTTATGGATCACATCTCTTTGAGCAGATGTCAATCCACTTGGGGGCTCGCCATGTTGTAGGTAGGCTTTAATGTTGGAGTACCACTCCTAGGTATCCGTAGTGCTAACAGAGGCTACGTGTCCCGCCTAAGTGATAGGTTCCATACACTTAGTGATCAAGGTTGGCAAACTTGTGAACAAATGTGGCAACACATTTAATTCCAGGGTGGCCAGTGCATTTGCTATGGAGTTTTTGTTGCATGGAACATGTTGCNATGGGATATTGCTGGCATGCATAAATGAGGAGCAAGCATAGAAGGTGGTAAATGAAGTACATGAGGGACTGTGTGGTTGACACATAGCACCTAAGGCTATGCCTGCAAAAATCAGACACCTAGGGTACTACTAGCCGCACATGGAGCATGATTGCCTTGCCAAAGTCAAGACGTGTGACACGTGCCAAAGATACGCAAATGTCATACACGTTTCACCTACAGAGCTGCATCCAACGTAGATCACATGGCCTTTCCAGCAATGGGGATTAGACCTCATAGGACCTATCACACCTAAGTCTTCCGTAGGGCATAGCTTCATCATCACCACCACTGAGTATTTTACTAAGTGGGTGGAAGCTATTCCCCTAACGAAGATGGCATCTCAGCAGATTTGCCACTTCATCTTGGACAACATCATGACAAGGTTTGGGCTTCCCATGATTATTGTGACTAACAACGGGCCACAATTTAGTAGTGCAGAAACCCAAACCTTTTGCAGCAATCTTGGCATTAGACAATCATTCTCCTCGCCATACTAGCCGTAGGTGAATGGAAAAGTAGAGGCTAAACAATAACAAGAGGTGATGGCATGAGCAAATCCTCTATGTGTTGTGGGCTTACAAGTTGACATGTAGGATTGCGATAGGTAAGACACCTTATAGTCTTATTTATGGATCTGAAGAGATGTTACCTATTGAGTTGCAGGTACCGTCACTTTAGATGATCCTATCGAATGTTGTAAGCGAATCCCATAACAATGAGTCGAGGATCATCAATCTTGACTCAATAGAGGAGGAGCATGCGCAAACACTAGGTCACATATAGCACTATCAGAACAAGAAATGACAAAAACATCATGCAAATATGCATAAATGGCCAATATAGAAGGGAGGCCTCATTCTCAAGGCTATTTGTGAGCATATGAACAAATTCTTAGCAAACTGAGAAGGTCCATACATGGTAACAAAAGCCTTTGGGAATGGGGCCTTCAAGTTGATGGACATGGAACGTAATGAGTTTGCAAATCTGGTAAATCACTCGTATCTCAAGCCATACTATATTTGATGCATGAAGTAGATAAGTAGATGTCCACTATGACATAAAACTAGCAAAGCTTCACTAATGTCTGCCATGACGTAAAAATGGCAAAGGTAAGCACAAATCCGCTATGACGTAAAACTGGCATAGCACATCTGCTACGACGTAAAACTAGCATAGCTCATGTCCACTACAATGTAAAACTGGCACAGATAGTCTGTTATGACTATAAACTAGCATAGACAGTCTGCCATGATATTAAACAGGCACAAATGGTCTGCTAGGACCTTAAACTAGCTAATCCACAGTTTTCTACAACGAAAAACTAGCATAGCGGTCTGCTGGAACCTTAAAATAGCATAGCCATCATATGCTATGATGTTAAATTGGCACATATGGTTTGCTAGGATCTTAAACTAGCATAGTGGTCTGCTAGGATCTTAAACTAGCACATCATGGTCTACCAAGACCTTAAACTAGGTTCGTGGCACGTCCCCAACATGCATCTATGCTAGTACACAATAAGCGAGCATGCACAGTGCTGACATGGGGTGGGACATTGTAATTCCATAATGCAGTTCACGATGCTAATAAAACACCCTCTTGAACATATGCAATGCTATTGCTCTTGGAATCTTGTTGATCCTCTGGAGATGTTGTATGACATCATGCTAACCTTCCAGACCTACTGTCGTTATGGTTCACTGCCTAGGCAGTAGCTTCCCTAGTTAGTGACTGCTACTGGAGTACTACCAATATTGTGGCCTAGCCTTAATATTGTTATCGTCTAGCCCCTGATAATGCCCAAGCTCAAGAGATGTTTAGTTGTTGGATAGCCAATCTCACAACTGAACTGAGAATGATTGCCTTGGGCAGGGATTCCTGAGCATCTGCATTTAAAGAAACTCCCAACCTCCTCGATGCTAGCTCCTCCACATTGATGCTGCCAAGGTTTGTTGGCCTTCCTATTTTGGATGCTGCATGCCTCAATAACAACATCAGTTGCTCCAGTAGTTTCCACAGCAAGATCTTTGTCTTCGTTTTGTACCATGGCTATTTCTCTTGGTTTTCTCTTTGTTGTGTTTGCAGGGTGCATACTAGAGAGGCGTAGGCTAGAGGTGCATTTTTCCATGGCAGCAGATGCTACAATGTTACAAGGTGGTCTTCTTGAATAGCTTTGCTACTTTGGAGTGCACCTCCTATCCTTCTCATTTACCTATCTTATCTCACTCCTTACACTCGCAATCCACTCTCTCCCCTCTTTTACAAGCTTTTCCCAATGCCTGTCAAGCCTTCCCATATGCTCAACCATAAAATCCATGATGCGCGTAACATAGCTCACTACATGGGAAGCATCTGTACGCAAGTTAGAGCCCCATGTGGATGTAACACAACTCATCCTATGAAAGAAACACTTGTCCTACAACAACAAGGTTGTTTGCAAATGTAAATGGTAAAACAACAAAAGAAAAAGCATAAAAGAACAAAGCTCACACAAAAAAAAGTGCCTAAAACAAATGGCACATAAGCTTTTTCATAATCACACACTCTCTAAGCATTTAAATGAGAGGTCAAAGGTTAACAAAAGCAAAGATGACCATGAAAAAAACTCCCTCACAAGCACTCCAATGAGGGATTATGCTAAGTTTCATCTTTACCATTTTCCTGAATCTTCCCTCCCTACTTAACCCTTCTCTTTTCCCCGCATAACCAATGCAACACTCTCAAGCATAGCTAAGAGACATCTTGGCAATCACCAAAGAGCAATGTTAGCATCTTGTCTTTCATGCTGTTTCGTATTCTTTGTTGGCATCTCTCGGGTCTATCCTCTAGATGTCGACAAAGAGGGGCCAATGAAACACCCTAAATTTTCAAGGCATTCTTGCTTCACCAAGTCCTTGGAGTTTAGGCAATGTCATGACAGTTTGGCAAGAAATGAATGCTCTAAGTTTAGACTGTCTAGTTTGGTAAGTTTTCTACACCCAGTGTTGACAGGCTCGACAGACTCTCCAGCTTTCCCACTTGGACAGTTCATCCAACTAACAACCTACTCAGAAACAATGCATGGGATTGTCAGCGATGCTCAGGATGCACGAAACAATTTGGCAAGTTTTCTATCCAAGAAGTTCACTATGCTACACTAGGCTATGTAGTGTAGTAGGCCTCAAAAGACAGTTGTTTAGACAACAAACTGGGAACTATTGCAAGAGAAAGTGCTACACTATGCTACACTATGCAACATAGCACAACATAGCACAACATAGCAAAAGTAAGACAAAAGGCCTAGCCTGCTTAGTGATTTTAATATCATTCAGAAAACATCTCTAGTCTTCAAAAACTAGTTGCTTTGCTCAACTTCAAATCCTTCAGCAAAGCTCCTCTTACTAGAAAAGTGGTAGATTAAGAAAAAAGCAAGCTATGCTAGCTGCTACGCTACACAGTGTAGCACAATGTAGCGATGATGCAAAAAATGACAAAAGGAATTTGAAAACATAGGATTAGCAAGTTCAAAGACTTCACATTGTAAAGAACAAATGTTGGAGATTGTCAACATGATCATCAGGAAAAAGTTCACGACTTAAGTGCAAGTCACAGTTAAGCCCGGCTGCTATGCTATGCTATGTTATGCTATGTAGTGTAGCATAGAATGCCAACATGCAGAAGTAGCCAAAGCACTTCAAAGGCTTCCAACACCTACAATTAACTTCAACACCAATTTCTTCTTTGAACTGGTGGCTACGCTATCCTACTCTACATAGCATAGCATAGGATAGCAAGTAGCTACGCTATGCCAACATGCTACGCTCCCTAGCATAGCGCAACATAGCAAGTAGCTATGCTACATTAACATGCTACACTCCACAACATAGCACAATGTAGCAGGCAGCTACACTACATCAGTGTGCTTCACCCCTTGTCTACATTGGTGCCACACCTGATCCCAGCATCTCCAGTTTCGACAATGTGATTATAGCGTGGTAGACTCGTTAATCAATCAACTTTGCATGTCCATGTAGCATGGACACGTAGATATCTTGTGGATCCAGGACATGTGGCATCCAAACCACATTTCTCATGTGCTCCTAGCCCTATAAATACCCCAATGAGCAATGCTCCAAGGGTTGGCAAAAATTGAGCAAGGGTTGGCAAAATCTTGTAGGCAATTGACATGTTGAGCAAAAAGTTGGCAACAATTAGGGTTTTCAATTCTAAGCATTGTTAACATTTACGAGTTGATGAAATCAAATGGTTGGCATCCCTATTTGGTATTTGTATTAGCTCTTTTCTGTTGCCTTTGTAGCATTTTGCTTCATGAGCTCTTGAATCCATGTTCAAGTGTGCATCTAGCTTGCTTTGAATGTCCTGGTTACTTTTGGGATCTCTGTGCTTCCTAGTGTTGCGTAACCAATTGTATCCATCTTGACAAAGTAAAGCTGTAATCTTGAAGTAGTGCATTTTTCAACTTCAGTTTAGCTTATTCTCCTACTTATCATTGCATTTTAGATCGTTTTCATTTCCTTAAATATAATAATCATTATTTTATGCTATAAACATTGTTTTCAACTTACACATTTGCAAAAGGTTTAGTGACACCAATTAAGTCCTTATCTGATCAACGAGATTGTTCAGGGTACCCTACTTCCATTTGACCTAGCACGGCCCTCACACGGATTCGGGGTTAAGATTGTACGATCGACAACCTTTCGGTGTTTCCAGCCACTGACGTTTTTGGTCGCTACAATTGCTACTTGTACAAAAAAATGTTGTAAATAGGTTTGGTGTGCCACCTACATTAATTTCTAATAATGGAACTCACTTTACAAGCACTACTTTTTGGAAGCTCAAGTAATGTTTGGGGGTTGAACATAAACTCACAACACCATACCATCCCCAAGCTAATGGTCAAGTTGAGGTTACCAATAGGGAAATCACAATGATTCTAACAAGAATTATTAACAAATATAGAAAAGATTAGAGCACAAAACTCAATGATGCCTTTAGGCCTACTACTCAGCATGAAAACTTTCTATAGGCTATTCTCCCTATGAGTTTGTATGTGAAAAATTACCAACACTTCCTATTCAATCCAAGCTTCATACACTTTCAATAACCTATGACCTCATCCTTGACTTGAGTCTAGCACACAAAAAAAAGGACTAAGAATCTCAACTTGCTAGATGAAAATTGATTGGTGGCCCTATCATCTAACGCGTTACATAAAGCCTACAACAAAAAGTATCATGACCTTAAAATTAGAAAAATCAAATTTCAACTAGGAGATAAGGTTATCTACTAGAACCCGACACACATACCTCAATGAACTAAGTTCCAAACATTGTGGGAAGGACCTTACATCATTTACAAAAATTTTTCTTTTGGGGCCATGATGATCTACAAACCTGAGAGCCTAGACAAGAAATAGTTGGTCAACATCAAACAAATCAAACCTTTCCATGAGCATAAGCTAGCTAATACAACAAACACCTCATGAGATAGACAACCATGCTCCATATTTCAGATCTCCTCCTTTCAACTTAGTTGTGGGAAAGATGGCCACCCATGCTAACCATATAAGTAACTCCTTAGTTTTCAAATTTTTGTTTTACATATTTTTTATTTTAAAACATTGTTTGCACATTACTTATTATACATTTTCTTGTTTTTATATTATTAATATTTTTCTAATTTTTTTACACCATCATTAGTACGTTTGCTATTTCTTGAACATTTTACACTTTCTTTTATTTTGGTGTGATTTTCTAACTTTTCATTAATAAGTGCTAGGTATAGTGGTAATGTGTTGTTTGATGGTGCTATGTATTATTTGTTATTTGATTATTTATTTCTAAATTCTAGTTTTGAATTTTATTACTAATGATTAGGACATGATTTCTTTTTCATGTAACAGGCAATGAGTCCACAACATCCACCCATCCACAAACTTTATGGTTTTCCTTGTTTTGGAAACGCGCAATTCCTTTTTCATTAATGAAACTTTAATGAACTTGTAAATTTGGTAATTTTAAAAATTAGAAAGGATTCAAATGTTTGAATCGGGTGTGACTTCAAGGGTATTCAATATTCTTTGTGCTATTCTGTTTGCTTGGGTGCATGTGTGTTTTCATGGATTTCTTATCATTTCATGTCAACCAATAAAAGGAAGTTGAATAAGTCTTTGCATGGTGTGGTTCTCATAAAAAATGGATGAGAATTCAAAGCACACCCCTTAGACAAAATAACCACATATGTTTTTGCATAGTGTGGTTTCCATTTCAAGAAAGAAAAACAATGATGAAATTTCAAAGCAAACCCCTTAGAAAAAATAAACAGGCTTCAAGCACTGGTTATGGGATTAGAAATACATGTTACCAATGCTTGAATTTTCCCTATAACTAAGGCCCTTCCTCACTTTATACTTCTGTTTTCTTCTTTAATAAGGAACAATGGTTATTTTATGGTAGGACTGTTGTGTCTTAGGGGATGGACGGGTCTTAAAATGATGATGTGAAGTCACTGAATGTGGTTGATTTTGGTCTGGACTAATGATGGATCTTATCAAGTCATTTAACTATAAAATCCACAAGGGACATCATGTGACCTTAAACAAGAACTCCATTTCACTCTCTCTCATCCATCTATGCTTTTCATGTCTCAGCTCACTAATGATTTCATGTTCTAGTTCAATGTCCTAGTTTGATGTGTTAAAATTCTTAGGTAATTTCTTCTGAGTTTTTATACTTAACCTTTTGTAATCATTAATTATCCATGAAGCCCATGATCTCTTTGGTTTGAAGTTATGCAAGAGCATAAAAGGCCTTTGCCTACTTTGGGGAGGACACACTTGCATATCTTTTAGTTGGGTTAGTTAAGTTCTTTACCCTTAGACACTCTTATAATCAAATCTTTTTGTTTATCCCATCAATGACATACAATTGTGCACATATTCACAACAGTTTTTAGTAAAATTTTATTTTTATTGTTCTGAATTCTTACACCCTCTTCAAATATTTCCTTATGTCGAACTTTTTCAAATGTAATGGACCGCTTATCTATTTTACCCTATTTGTCAGACTTCCCACTAATGCTCCTATAGGAATTAATCAATTTACCATCACAACCTAGCTGAGTGTAACCACCAATGAGATAAGACATTTAACAACTATGTGTTAAACATTGCATACTAATTCATGATTCTATTGTGATTACAGTGGGAAGCATGAACTGGAACTGAGACTATCTTCACCAAGGTTGATGTGGTAGTATCACACGATGTAGATCATTCATGTTCATTCGATCTTCTCTTTCACTCTTCAGTTGCCAAGAGGTGTTGGATGTTAGTTTTATCCTAGGTGTTTACTTCTGTTATCATGAATACCCAATATTGTAATGATTGTAACTCCATATACTTGATCACTCAGAGTCTATCTATTCCATCTAAGTTAGTTTGTATGTCAGTCAATAATCCCATACCTTCCCAATATTTTGTAAGGAACTTGTTTCTTCTCTTCTTCACTCAAGTTCCTTACAAAATATTGGGAAGGTATGTTAGTCAATAATCCCATACATTCCCAATATTTTGTAAGGAACTTATTCCTCCTCTTCTTCCAAATAAATATAGAAAGAAATCCCTTTATTTATGATATTTGAATATGATATTGTGTTGGTGATGCATCTTAAATAAATGTTACTTCTAAAATGGAAAAATAAAAATATGGTTTAGAATCAAAAGGCTTAAAAATTAAAAGACATATTATATAGAATGTAATTTTAATAAAAGTATAGATAGTGATGAAATAGAAGTAACAATTTAAGACCAAAACATATCTCATTTCATACAATTCCTATGCCTAGGATCAATACTCTAATCAAAATTGATATAGAAATAAAAAGTAATATTAAGGAAGGATAGTGAAAAATGGAGATACCTTAATTGTGTTTTATGTGGAAAAATTCAAATAAAACTAAAGGGAAATTTTTATAAGCCAAAATATGCTATTGAATGTTGGATTGCACAAAAGAGCATGAACAAGAAATCAATATGGTGGTAGAAATAAATATACTTAGAAGCATGTTGAATGTTATAATAATAGATAAATTGTATCATATAGACATTATAGGAAGACTTGTGGTAGTTTCTATCTCAGATAAGTTTCAAAAATGATATCTTAAATAATTTGGTCCTATGATGGGCAACAAAAATAAGTAGCCTATTAAAAAAATATTTTTGTATCATTATTCCCATAAATATAAAAAACATGTTGAGAAAATATATGATACAAAGCATTCATGAGCCATTTTGAAGTTAGTGTTACAAAATATTGATGCACTTAGTGAGAAAATGCTTTATTACTGTAACATAAGAATGAATCATATAAATATAAATTGAGGATGACAACTAAAATATGTAGCCAAAGGATCACTAAAAATAATTGTAACATAAAATAGAAATATCTAAAAAAAGGGAAGATGAAAAGAGGTAAGAAAGTTGCTAGAAGGAGGGAAGAAGACAAAGGAAATCTCTAATGAAAGGAGAAAATTACCATTTGTAACAACTTTAATGGTTGTAGCAAATTCTCCCTTAATTAATACATTTTCTTCAAAGCATTGGAAAGTTTTCAAAGAGAGAAATAACTATGAACATGACTATAGACTTAGAAACACTTAAAACATTTGATATTTTTCAACAATAAGAGGTTTAGTCAATGATGAGTAGAAAGTGGTCCCTACATCCAACCATACAAATCACTAGTGTTCACTAAGGGATTTTCATTGAATTTTGTAGACTTTAGCTCTTTAAATACACATTATCTAGGTAGTGAACTTAAGGATGTGATTTTTGTCGTCTTAGTTCCAGTTGTGATGGTACAATGACATGGTTAAGTGTAACTGAGCCACATGATTTGTATAACTTTTATATTTTTATCTATTTATTATAAGCATGAAAATAAAGTGATTAAATGCTAATCAATCTAGTAACTATAAAATTCCTTAAGCTAATCCTAACATAAGCATTTGTTCCCACCTACTGTACACATCTTGAACACATCTCAATGCTACTAGATTACCAAGCATAAATGCTACTAGGATTACAAAGCATTAATGTATGCTCGAGATGGTCATACTTATGTGAATTAATTATTCATATTCAACTAGTTAATTAATGTACATGAATGTAAATTTCATAATAGTAAAGTGCTTAAAGTAAACATTATGCTAATTCCAAGGGCTACAAGGTTTATCAACAAGTTCATCTTTATTTCTATTCACACCGAAGTGTCTAGGTACATTAGTGTTCAAATAAGGATCCATACACTTCTCAACTCTTACTGCAAGAACTTAGAAAATATTCTAACTATTATAGAAACAAACTACAAGAGCTTCGCTATGCTTCTAAATGATCGATGCCATAAATGCAATGGACATGCACATTTATATAGGCAAGACTATACACTCCATCAATGCATATGCATTGATGCATTATATGTCGATGGGTATGCATCCACACATGCCCATTGATGCTACCTGACAATGATGATTCATCATAGCCCCACCACTTACTGAAAGGTATGGAATCACTAACTACCTAACTTAGACTACCCCAAAGTGCCTAAGTGTATGGATTTACAACTTTTACAAAAATAGGTATTCATGAAAACAAGATTGAAAATTGTCACAAATTTTGACAACTAAAGCCCCTCTTGTAACTAAAGATAGGAAGAAAACCAAATGGTCCTACGAGGGGGAGGCTTTTAAGGTGCTGAAGGACCTTTCCCTACCTTTGGTACATGTGGTAGTTGAGGTTGAGGCTATGGTGGTTGTGGCTATGCTATTGTAGCTATGACTATTGGTGGAAGATGAAACACATCCAATAATGCTTTCATCTCCTCCTCCTTACTTTAGGGATCATACATGGTTCACATAGCATCACTGATGTGGGTCAGGATAGGAACATCCCATAGACAAGGAATGGTAAGAAATAAGTTCTTAACATTGACAAACTAAGTAATGAATTGTTTACGTTTGATGTTAAATGCTCTAAAAACATTTTGCAACTCTTGGTAGTTGTTCATGCTTCTAGTTAGGTTCTTAGTTGTTGATCATTGATTTTTGAATCATACTTTGAGAACTTAAAGTTTAGCATTAGCTATTTCCACCTTTTTCTTTAGGTCCTTATGATGCTTGAACTTAGCCTCATACAAAAGGTATAAGATGTCACTTTCTTTTCTAGTTCTAGCCTTGACTTTCTAGTAGTTACCATTGCCAAGTTCACATAATAGAAATTGGCTAACTCCATGTACTCCATCATCTCCTTGATTTGTAACTCCTTGAGGTCAATTTCTACTTTATTGTATGCATTCAGTTCATCAAAGATGGGCTACCATACATTTATTTCTTGTTGGAGTTGCTGAAGAGTCTAATTCATCTTTTCCTTTTCCAGTTGGATATCCTTTTCATTAACCTATTTTAGAAGGCCAACCTAATTCCTATAGTGATTTTTCACTCTTTCAAACTTTAGGGCCTCATTTTTCCAAGTGACAATCTCAATGACTGATTTTTGGTGAAGTGCTCAAACCTCCTTCATTGAGAGATTTCTATTTTCTATAGTCAACCTCCTTAATCCAAGGTTAACTTGGGAAGTTGCTCATGCTATTATCTTAGATATTCAACCATCTTGTCCTTTTGAGTTTCAACATTGCATAAGAGATAGTTGTTCTTGGTTAGAACAACATTCTACTTGCGGGTCTCTAAGAGGTCCTTTTCAGTGTTGTAGGCCATGGCTTCTACAATGGATGCCTCAAAGACTGTAGTCTCCTTAGCATTCTTGGCCATTTTGAGTTTTTCATAAAGTTTCAGGAAAGCTTCATCTCTGGTTATCACCTAGTTGAGGATAGCAAAATTAGCTAGGCAGGCTCTTAATTCCACAATTTCAATAGCCAATTGCTGATTTTCAGATGTGGCTTCCCCAAGGTTGGCATTAGTGATGATGAACTTGCCCCTAGCTTCCAAGAGCATTGACTAGGTTTCACTGATGTTATTTGGAATGTCAAATATCTTTGAAAGTAGTTACTTGGATCTGACCAATCGATCTAGCACCTCCTCATGCTAGGTTGTGCTAAGAATCCTACTTGCTCTTACCAATGTTTGTACATCTTGAAGTGTAGCAACATTAGGCATGATGGTTGTAGGAGCATTCAATGCTTCACCTACTCTATCAACCACTACCTTGACTACTATTTTCTATCCTTGATGTTACATCACCAAAATAGTTGTTTCCTCACCCTTCTCCAAGCAAACTAAAAAAGTAGACATCTTTGGGAATTGTTATTATTCTAGAAGGGACATTGTTACTTTCCATGCACTAGGATTTGACCTAGTAGATGCCTACATTCTTTGGGAAAAAATAGTGAGATTATCATTTCTAACCAGCTGATTGTGCATGTGACTTCATTTAAATGGCTTAATGCTAGTCAATAGAAGGAGAGTTCACCACTAATTAGTTCAGCCTACTATTATTCTAGAAGTTGCTCATGGAGCTTTTTCATGTGCTCAATGACAACACAAGCTTTTGATGTTGTTTCTTCATGATTGGGTAGTGGTGGTGGTGGCTCCTCTTATTGTAGCTTGAGGGCACCTTATCCTTCATCATCTCTACCCAAGAGGTAGTAGAAGCATGATGAAGGGTTTCATTAGCATAGTGGGCTATATCATTCCTCTTGCATACTTTGTGAATGAGGCATAGAAAGGGGTGTGCCTTTCTCCCATGCTCATTCTCCTTGAACTGGTTCTCAATCTTCAAATAAATGAGCAATGAGAGATTAATGGGGAATTTACCAATTAAAGTGGCACATGCATGGGTAGAGATGGCAATGATTTTGCTTAGCCTCATCATTGGTTTTAGGTGGTAGGCTATGATTTTGAAGTACGTCCTCTCTACGTAGTGAGCATTCCATATTTCTTATGGTCAACTTCATACCACTGCTAGAACCATTCTTTCTTTACTTCTAAGTATACCTACATTAATATTTCTACCAAGGTTGCCATAGTATTTAGTAATCTAAGGGTCTCAAAAATGGCCTCAACAAAGTAGGACACAATGATGTCCTTTTATCTTCACTATGACATTAGCTTGCTTATTGTTCTAGAAGAGGTATGTCTCTCCCATGTACCACTCTCCATTGAAAGTAAGGATAGGCCACATGGGAGAGGTTTGTAGTTGTATTTTTACCTCTTCCAATGTCAAGTCCAAGAATGGACCAAAGGTTAGTTCTTAAAGAACTGAACCTCTAATCTTCTTTGAATTAACTTAGTTGAGGTGGGCTTTTATCAAGATAACTTCAAGGTTTAGTCTAGGCCTAGGCACCTCATCTCTATTTCATTGCTCAGTATCATCTTTGGTAATCTATTAGACAGATTCCACTTTGGGCTCCTCCCTAAGAGGTCCTGTTGCATGGATCTCTGTTGCTTATCTTAGGTCTACTATTGTTTTTGGTCCCTTCCTTCTCTAGGTCACTTCTCCCTTGGTTGGAATGGTCTTTCCTCCTACAAGTGTTTATCCCTTAGTCTAGGTGTCATCGACAATCACAACATAGCCAAAGATTAGTGTTGGATGTGTAACATAGATAGTTTGATACCTTTTCTCCTTTAATTAGTTACACTTAGGCTACGTTATGATTATGGTGAACTAATTATATTAATACTATTTTATTTGGATAGCTACCAAAGTTCATTGGAAAGGTTTAACTCTCATGAATTAGTGAGTTTAATAGTATTTCATTAGTTAAACCTTGTAGCAGTTAGAAAAATTTCAAAAAACATTTCATCAAAAATCTAAGGTTTGTGGCCCCCACAATTTAATGCTCACCTTCAATAGCTACATGAATGAAAAATGGGGTTAATCGGAGAAGCGATGTGAAACTTATATGCTTTGGAAGATTCTAGTCTCTAAAAATAACAAAAACTCCTTTCTTGTTTGAAGATAAATGGGAAAAAAATTTCGAAGTGTCATGGGTATATATAGACTTATGGTGCTATGTTGATGGAAACCCATTGATGAGGGTGTGTTGATGCAACCCATTGTATCTACGTAAAATTACAGTGAAATTTTCACCATTAGAAAATAAAATACTTTTCACATAACATTGAAGTCCATAGCAAGCTGGAAAATACAACAACATGATGGAATGCTTGAAGAGGGTAGGAATATGCACAAAAAGGGAGATTTAATTTAAAGAATATTCATTAAGGAGTCCAAACTAGGTGCAATGGACATGAAATGCAAAATATTTAAAAGTGAAAATATCTAAGGGATGACGTACTTAACTAGCCCAACCAAGGAGTATATGAGTGGGTCCTCCCCATAGCAAGCTCATGTGTCTAATGCCCTTGCATGCCCTTAAATAAGGGAGCCTATGGGCCTAATGGATGATTAATGGTTGAGGTTAGTTAAAAATCAAATCACTAAAGAAACCATCAAAGAATTATAACCATATCATACAAATACATTGAAACAACATGAAAAAGGTAGTGAGGTGAGTGATCAAAAGAATCTATGGATGAGAGAGTGTAGAATAGAGTTCCAAATCTTGGTTACATGACGTCCCTTATGGATTTTGTGGTTAATATGACCTGACAAAATTCATTCTTAGTCAGAATTAAGATCAATCACTTATTGTGACTTTTCATTGATACTCTTAAACTAGCCCACCTCTCTAAGGGACAAGAATATCCCCACAAATTAATCACCATTCTAAAGAGAAAAAAGAGAAGTGGAAAATGGAAAGAACCTTAGTTAGAGAGGAGCTTTCAAGCATGGGTAACATGTATTTTTAGCCTCCTCATAACTAGTGGTTGTAGCCCATTTTTAAGTCTAAGGGGTGTGCTTTGAATTTCCATTTTTTTCAATGGGAATGACACCGTGCAAAGACTTAGCTTCCTATTATTAGTCAACATAGAAATGATAAAGGATTCATGAAGATACTGATGTACCCCATAGGGTAGAAAGTACAAAAAATGTTAAATCCCCTTTAAGTCATGCCTTTGTCTATTCATTTAATCTATCCCAAGTTTGGAAACTACCAAGGTCACAAGTTCATTATAAGTTGTATTTAAGAAGGGACTTGATATTTCCAAAACAATTGAACCATAGAGTTGTGTGGATTGAGGTGTGACGTGGACTCAATGCCTATTAATCATGAAAAGAAACAATGTATTAGTTATCAACATCAAAATTCAAAGATAGAACCTAGACATTTGCAATCAAATTACATGATAAAGCACAAACCACCATCAATTAGTAGCTATGGTTACACCAAGTCCTGGTGGAAATGAAGAAAGAAAAGATACTCATAAGAAAAATGCAAATCAAATAAGGTAAAATATGGAAAAAATTGTAAAATGTTCAAGAAAGGAAAACATACTAAAAATGGTATAAAAAAAAGGACTAAAAATAGAAAAAAAATGAAAAATTAAGAAGCCACATTAATTGGTTTAGCATGGATGGCCATCTTCCCCATGATTAAGTTGGAAGTAGGAGATTCAAAAAGTTAAGCATGTTTTTTCATTTGTTGAGGCGTTATGGTTACTGGCTATCTTGGGTTTGTAGAAAGGGTTGAATTATTGTGTCTTAACTAGCAATTTATTACTTGGGATTTCAGGTTTGTAAATTAGCATGATCCCATATCGAAATGTTTAATAAATAATATAAGATCCCTTCCATAACATTTAGAACTTAGTTCATTATGCCACATGCATGGGATTCTAGTATAGAACCTTATCTCTTGGATGAAATTTCACATTTCTAATCCTAAGATCATGTTGTTCCTTATTATAGGCCTTGTGTACTTCATTAGATGATAGGGCCACTAGTCAATTCTCATCTAGTAATTTGATATTCACTAACTGTTCTTTCTATGCTAAGTTTAGGTCTAGGATAAGGTCACAAGCTATTGAAGCATACAAAGTTCCATTTGGATAGGAAGTTTTGGTAATTTTTCATACATAAGCTCATAGGGAGAGTAGCCAATAAGAATTTTCCATGATGAAAAATAGGCCCAAAGGGCATCATTGAGTTTGGAGCTCCAATCCCTCCTATATTTACTAGTGATTCTTGTTAGTATTTTTTTTATCTTCCAATTAGTGACCTCCACTTGACCATTGGCTTAGAGGTGGTGATGAGTAGTGAGTATACCTTATGCCCAACCATATGAATTACAAGCATTCATGTCTAATCTGGTCAAATTCTGTAGACCTTAAGTTCTGAAGTACATTAGTTCAAAGAAGTGAAATCTAATCATGATGATTTTTGTCTTCCCAACTACACTTGTGAAGCTTAGTTGTATGGTTAAGTGTAATTGGGAAACAATATTTTTATTATTTTATCTTTTATTCACCTATGATTGATAACAAGTTGAAAGTCAATTCATTAACCAATTTAACTAATTTAATTGCTAACTAATTAACTATTTTAACAGAAGCATCTAGTCTCACTTTCCATACACATCTTGAATGCATGCAACACTACTGGGTTACCAAGCATTAACCGCTGCTAGGATTACCAAGTGCTATATGTTATGCTTGAAGCAATCATACTTATGTGTTAATCTTTTTAGCTTAATTATTTAACAATTAAATACCTACTTATCTTAATTAATTATATAATTAATGAAAATGGTAAATGTAGAAATAAATCATTAATCTATTCCAAGTGCCATAAACTTTGATCAAAAGGTTCATCTTTATTACCATTCACATTGTTGTGGTAAAGTATATTAGTGCTTAAATAAAGATCTATACACTTCCTAACTCTTGTTGTGGAAACTCAAAAAATATTTCAACTCTCAAATGAACAAACTATAAGAACTTTGCTAAGCTATTAAAAAACTAAATCCTTCACATGATAGGAGTATTGTATTTATAGACTTTATTGTGAAGCTTTGTAGACATGGCCTTATAGATGTAGCAATGCTACATCGATGTAGCCCCATCAATGAGGCAACACCACATTGACAAGGCCACATTGATGGGGGTCCATTGACATGACACTTTCATGTTTTATCATACCCACACAACTGAATGAAAACTCATTGTTGAGTTCCTTTACAAAATTTGAAAGGTATGGAATTATTGATTGACACTTGACACAATAAACTAACATAACAAAACTAAGTGCTTGGGTGTATAGACTGACATCATTACAAAATTTATGATGTTCATGACACAAAACTGAACACCATGATATGGACACTCAAACTAAACAACACTTTCTTTGATGGCATGAAGATGGTTGAGAAGATCAAATAGTCCTAGGTGGTGGAGGTTCCTGAGGTTCTGAAGGATCTTCACTAGATTTGAGCATGCATGGTGACTAAGGAGGTTGTGCATGTCCTTCTGCAACTACTACCTTTAGTGGAAGGTGAAAGGCATCTAGTAATGCTTTCATCTTATCTTCCTTGCTTAGTGGATCATTCATAATTCACACAGTAGCACTAATGTGGGCTAGAATGGGGATATCTCACTAATAGGACATTAATGAAAATAGCTCCTTGAAATTGATGAACCATGTAGTGAATTGTTCACGTTCAACATCAAATTCCTTGACCACATTTTGTAGCTCCTGGTAGTCATTCATTCTTTTGGCTAGGCCCTTGGTAGTGGATCTTTGATTAGTATATTTGTCCTTAAGAACCTTGACTTTAGCATTTGCCACTACAAGTGTTTCCTTGGTGTCCTTGTGGTGCTTAAACTTGACCTTGTACAACAAGTATGTTCTGGCTACTTGCTTTTCCAATTCTAACCACAAGCATCTAATAGTCAACATAGCCAAGTTTGCATATTGAAGGTTAGCAAGCATCATGTATTTGATCATCTCCTCTATCTTCAACTCCTCCAAGTGAATTTTTGCTTTATTATATTAATCAATCCCATTAATAATGGACTTCCATAATTCATGTCCTTGTTGGAATTTCTAGAAGGTCTCGTTCACCTTTTCCTTCATCACTTGAATGTGTTTCTCATTTATTTCCTTTTGTAGGCTAACCCAGTCTTCGTAGTGATTTTCAGTTCTCTCAAATTTGAAAGCCTCTAATTTCTAGGTGGCTAGTTCTATTGTAGTTTTTTAGCAAAGAGTATGGACTTCTTCCATTGAGAGGTTCCTTTTCTCAACTACCAATCACCTTAACTCTGTATTTTCTTTGGCTGGTTGCTCCTACTATTGATGGATAAAATCAGTTAATTGTTGTTTATTGGCATCAATGTTTCATAGGTGATGATTTTTTGTGGTTAGCTGAACATTCTCCTAGTGGGTCAGATCAAAAAGTTTCTAAATTTTATGTTGTGTGACCTCTACTAAGGATTGGTAGAACACCACCATCTTCATTTCACTCTTAACTCCTTTCAACCTGGTGTGAAGCTATTCAAGAGCTTCATCTCTTATCAATGTTGGGTTAAAAAATGCAAGGTTGACAATCTAGGCTATTAGTTTAGTAACTTCCATAACCAAGCATTCATTTAGCTCCTCGGCTATTTTGAGATGCCTTTTCAAAATAATATTCTTACCCCTTACCTTTAGCAGTTGTAACTAGGTTGCAATTATACTATTTGGAAGATCAAAGAAATTTAAAAGTAGTTGCCTAGTTTCTACCAATCAATTCAGTAGTTGTTCATGCTATGTTGCACTTAGTCTACTACTTATGGTCCTTGTGGATGTCTGCACATCTTTAAGTGTAGTGTCGTGTGGTACAAACACCATAGGTGCATTGAGTATCTTAATGATTCTATTAGTAATCATCTCTATTATTGTTTCTTGTCCTTGGTACTACATCACAAGTACTGTTACCCCCTTGCCCTTCTCCAAGCATACCAAAAAGGTCATAGTGTTCCCAAAAATCTTTGAGAATTACTACTATTTTGACAGAGAAACTGTTATTTCTTTGGCACTAGGATTTGGCCTTGTGAACAACTATATTCATTGGATAGAAAAATGGATCCACCTCCCTCCATTTGGCTAACTACTAGGGCCACCTCATTCAAGTGACTCATTGTAGGTCTCACACTTGCCTATTACTCTTGCTTATTTAAGAGCCATTTTTGGAACTCATGCAACCGTTGAGATGTTGTAACAAAGTTTGACCTTATTCTCTAAGTGTTAGATAGAGGTGGTTGTTATTGCTCCTCTTTTTGAATTATTGTTGTAGGAGTTTTATCCTTCATAATCTCTACCCAATTAGCAGTCAGAGCACATTAGACAACATCGTTAGTATAGCACCCTATTCCTCCCTTTTGAAATAGTTTTCTAATGAGGAATGGGAAGAGAAGTGTTTTTCTTCCATGTTCATTCTCTTTAAACTACTTATCTATCTCCAAATAGATTAGAAATGGAAGATTATATAGGATTCTTTCACTTAGAGCAGCACAAGCATGGACGAAAAAGGTAGTGATCTTGTTGGGCCTCATCGTGGATTTAGGTGAAAGGCTACAACCTTGTAATAGATTCTTTCTATTGGGGTGAGTGCACTGTACTCTTTACAGTTGACACCATAGCACCATTAAACTCATTCTTTTTTAATGTTGAGATACATTTGCATCAAAATCTCAGTGAGATTTTCCCCAGTTTCAGGCAACCCAAGTGCCTTTATAATGGCTTTAATTGAGTAGGACATTAAAATGTCCTTGATCTTGAATGTTGAATCAACCTACTTGTTAATCTAAAATATGAATGTCTCTTTCATGTACCACTATCCACTGGAAGTGATAATCGGCCACATGGGAGAGGTCTTCAATTGGTTCTGTATCTCTTTAGGTGTTTGGTCCAAAAAAGAGCTGAAGTTCAACTATTGGAGCACTATTTTTTGGACNTCCAAAAAAGAGCTGAAGTTCAACTATTGGAGCACTATTTTTTGGAAATCCCTTGATCTGATTTGGTTTAGGTAGCTTCCATTAAGGTAACCTCAAGGCTGACTTGTTGAGCTAGTACCTCATCCTAGTGGGAATTTTCTATTGCTATCACCTTTTTTGGAATCTAATGAACATACTTCACTTAGGCCTCCTCCCTAAGAGGTCCCATAGCATTGGTTGTAATTGATTGTTCCTAGGCCTATTCTTGGACTCTTTTCATTCTTGGTCCATTTTTCCTTAGTTGAGATGGTCCTCCTTCTTGTGTGTGTTTATCTCTTGGTGCCATCTACGGTCATAACACATCTGTGGATTTGTAAATATAATGTGTAACTTAGAGTATTTGGATACCTTATCCCATTAATTAGTCACATTAGGCTATTGATTGACCATGGTAGATTGATTATTTTATTAATTAATATTTTTTA
>MNCI01030241.1:415376-435723 GCA_015680685.1 Gnetum montanum | reverse complement strand
TCATTCATAAATTATGTTTAGGTACAATCCACTTGAATAAGATATTATACAATTGATTTAGATTCACACTTCAAGTACTCACTAATTTTTATAAGAAATGAGAAATGAAATTGATAAGAGTCTAGCTAACTATTAATCAAATGATATCATAAATGTGGTAGGTGAACTACATTTATATGTATTTATTATAACTGCAACATCACATTTGCAATAGAGCATCTAGGGTAACCAAAATGATCAAACTCTAACACCTAGGATGATTATTCTTATAATTAGTTACACTAATGTTAAAAAATGGGATGTTAGAAAACCTTTAAGAATCATACCCTTAGCTGCCATAATAGAGAGCTCAATTTTGAAAGATCATAGGTGTTTGACCATGTGAAAATGAGGTCTAATTTGGAAGATATCACAAATGCATTAGAATATTGAAAATTGTAATGATTAGATATTTAGATTTTGAAATAGTTAATAAATAGAAAATTTGAAAAAAAAATTGAATATAAAAGCATTAAAATTTAATCAAAATTGATGAGAAGTAATCCTAAAATTATGCATGAATTTAGAGAAATTCCCCATGATATCCTTAAATGTGTGAGCTTACTTTGAAACCATGATCAACAAAAGTCATGCAAGTGGATCCTCTTCAAAGTAAGCTTTTGCCCATAATGCTCTTACATAGCCACTTCTATTGGTCTCTTTGGGAATCTTAGAAGTTAATAGTGGATCATGTTCTTGTTTGAAATAACACACAATTGACTTGGGATGACTCTTGCACCATGATAGTAAGGTAAGATGGATCAAGTAGGGATATCAAAATTGGCACATGTCATACCTTACAATGATCATGATGGATCTCGTGTGTGATGCATGATTAAAATGATCATGATATCTATTTGTAGAGATTTCAAACCAATTCCAACCACTACCAATGACATCACATTTCATCATCTAGGGCCTCCTATCATGGGACCTTTAGCCACCACATGAAGATAACACCATTTCATGAAGAAAAAGTAGGAAACATGCATTAGATTATTTAGAAATAAATAATTAATTGATGATTAATGTTCAAGTTATGAACCTTGACCATTGGGTAGAGGTACACCTTCAAGCATGAGTCATATGTCTTTCCAGTCACATAATGGAACTATTCTAAGGGGCAATGAAATGCTTGGAAGTGATATACCTTCAAGCATGGGTGACATATCTTTCTAGTGGTACTTCAAGAATGATTTATTTATGAATTAATTAATTTATTATTTTTTTACCCTTGCTATAGGACTATCTTTGAGCATGGGTCACGTGCCTGTCTAGTGACATAACTAGGGAAAGATTGTTTTTAAATAGTATTTTCCAAAACAATAGAAACATGAGTACTAATGCATCAACACGAGTGAGTGGAACCCATAGTAAAAGTCCAAGGAATCAACAAATCTCCTTGATGTCACATCCTTATCTATATCCTCTTGCTCGTTCCTCCTTTCTTTAAAGCCTAGCGATCACAAATTTATTAAGTTTCTTAATATGATAGGAACTACATTATTCCCATGACAAGGACCTCTTATTAGTAGAAATGGAGGGATGGATGATGTGGTCTCACTACCATGTACATTCATTCCTCCTACAGTTTGATGCCATAGGGAAAAATTCCAATAAGTGGTATTGATTCCTTCATCATGATAGATAATGTTAGTAATAAGAACATAAAAAATATTTGAAAAAAAAATAGAAATGACTCAAGAAAATATAAAATTATAAAGAAAGGAAAAATAACCATTAATGGAAACCGTATTAAGAATTGGAAGATTTTAAAGAAGTAGAAAAATGCCAAAAAATTTAGAAAATATTATAAATAGAAAAATGATAAATATTGTAAAATAAAAAAAGTGAAAATCACTTATTAGTTCTTAATTCAAGATTAGACATCTTTGTAATGGTATTACCCTTTTGAAGCACCATTTAGCACCACCTGAGAGACCCAAAACAACAATAAGGAACGCCTGACTTAAGGTGGACTATGCCTCAAAGCTTAGAATACCTACAAACACATCATAGGAGCACACAACCTATTAGTTAAAGGTTAGAGACACATTGAATACACCATAAGTAAACATATATACAACCAGAACAACGAGATGTGTACACACACATGATACTAAATCCCTTAGAGAGCTAAGACACATTCATACTCTAATGCATCTAACCCTAATTCCTACTCCAAAGAGGAGTGATGACCTAAGCCTACATATCATTATGATGAGGTTCACAAAGGAATCAAGGCTCATGTAGTTCTATGGTGATTGTTAAGATAGTACAGAACCTATTAGGATCTCCACATTCATCCTATTCTAGAGGAAAACAACCTTCAATCCACTATAAGACATGTTTTTCTACACTCTCCCCTACTTGAAAAAAGTGTTGTCCTCAGGGCATACTCTTTTTCAAACATGAAGAGTTCTAATAGATATCAAGGGACTTTAAGCAACTAGAAGTCCTTCTGATAATTGTAGACAAGAAGGTTCAATGGCTAAGGTTCTTCAACCATAAGTACAAAGTGTTTAACTTAATCTATCATCTAAAAAAGGCTTAGAGAAGTTTAGGCAACTTGATTTTAGGATGAAAAGGTTTGGTCCTTTTCATGTAAAATATACCAATTCTACTACTTGGAGCAAAATCTACTTGCTTGACATGCAAGTCAGCCCTCTACCTCTCATTGTGAAATGAGAGGGTAGAGTTAATCTTTTTGCAACTATGAAAAGGCTATTTCATACCTTGGGGGATCCACTCCACATGCTTAGTGATAAGCTTTTATTAGCATGTGTAGGAATCTTGGAATTCTAGCCTCACTTTGGCATGACCTAACTCCTTAATTGAAAGAGAACACACATCGATTCTTTGCCTCTCAAAAGTGATCCATCTTATATCCACATTGACTTCATCCAGCCTATCACACGATCACCAATTTTTTTAGGCTACACTATAACTTCCATTAGGAAGTGGTTGCCTTTGGTTGCCCACCTCTATACATCCACATGGGTTAATCAATGTGACTCTTTGCAAAGAAGTTTGCAATGAAAGTCTGCTTTTTCCTAAGAGCTTGTCACTCCTCCCAAGCATCCTCCTTTGAAGATGTGTCCTGCCAATGTACCAAAAATTCAATCTTTTCTTTTGGAGCACAAATTGTGGTACACATGTTAACAATGGAATGAATTCACTGACCCTAAACTACCTCAATGGTTGGAGGCCCCTTGGACCTTTGGATATTGAAATTTTAGTAGAAAATCCTAAAACCCTAAGCCAGAAGTCCCAAAATTAAAAATTTAAGTCATTGTAAAATTGATTTGAATTCTTCATTGCTAAGCAAATAGATGAAGACTCTCAAAAACATGAGTAAAAACTGAATTAGTTCTTAATAAAAATATGAAAATATTATCAATAAATTAAGAATGCATAAAATTAAAACATCCATGAGCTAGGGTGATGCCTTTGATTTGCTACTATTACTTATATTTCCTTATTATTGTACCAAGTCATTTCATTACCTTGGTGAGCAAATAAGGATAGAATGGATCTCCTTGAAGCACCACACTTTAAGCCAAAAAATCCCCTATATGGTGTCTATTAATTAGAAGCAAAAATACCCTTATATAATATTGATCGAACCTTAGTTCTAAAAAACCAAATTTATGTAAGATCACATTAGGAAAATCCTAAGAAAGTTTGTCATAGATTTTAATATTTAATATTATATCCACCCTTAGGCATTTTTAGCGGTGACATGAATGATGTATTTCTTAGGTGAAGAGTAAGTGATACAAGATATAATTGTTCAAAATAAACCTCGCTTGCTCTAGAGCAATATATTGTTTAACTTTGTAAACTCTTTTTTGCCATAAATTTTGAAATAATTTTATGAATGACCATGCATGAGGCAATTAGCCTAAAGTCTTTGATACTATTTGTCCTCATCTTTTTTGGTAACAAAGAAACTGATATTGAATTTACTTAATATGCTATCTATTCTCCAAGACTCCAACACAATATCAAAGATATCTTTTCTACAATGTGCTAGAATTTATGGATATTGTATCAAAGTTCAAAATGGATATTCATAAGGTGATCCCTCTTTTGCAACCTTGGGGAAGACCCGCGTGTTCCAGCAACCCTCTTCCATAGAAATCTTTGCATTTTCCCTTCTCAAATTTGAATGGAGTCACTAGATGGAAGTCTCTTCGTCTTTTATTGAGCACTCTATGCCTCGTCTCTATTTATGCCACTCTCTCTTGTAGCAGGCCAATTGGTCTTGGCGAATGGTAGTTCCCCAAATTGGTTTTTCCCCTTTCGCGAACAATAATTTATGAAGATGTTCCCCAGGGTCTCATCCCAAATGTTTTCCCAATTCCCATTTAATTCTCCAAGTGACTTATTGTGGTCTATGTACTTGATACCTTTTTAATATTAATAAAACTTTTCCCAAAAAAAAAGTTAGAAGAAGATCACGAACAATCTTAGAGATGAAGGATCAATTACCCTTACAAATTAATAACATTATGGAAGTTGGAGAAAATTATTTTTATATGTATAACACAAATATTAAAATAAAATTTTTAGTAACACCATTCCAAATGTCTTGTATGCAATACATATTTTTAGTTATTATACTTTTACTGTACTCTAAGGCGATGATTACTCAGTGATGAATCAATAGCAACAACCATAACAGGCCCCTACCATCCACACAAAATGCTTAATACACCTATTGACCTTTTTTGCCTTGTTTTTCTTCTTATCTAGTCTGTGTGCACCCTTATTTTTGGCTTTACAGATGCTTTTTAAAGCTAGACTTCTGAGAAAATGGTTACCCTTCAATTAGTCACAGATCATCTACTATATAAACAACGCATTGTTGCGTTACCTTTACAGATGGATAGATAATTAATTTATGGCGATTTATCCTTTACAGATAATCCCCTTCTTTTACAATGAATTCTAAATAATTTATGGAGGGATGAAATGCCGATACAATGAATTCTAAATAATTTATGGAGGGATGAAATGCTTCATCGGCAGTAAGGACTGCTGCTAAATAAACTTAATAATCTCAATCAACGGTCCATCTGACAACCCGACTCATGAGGGCAGCCATCTTGCAAGTTAGCCAACCAAAAACATTTGAAGGTACACATACACAGGCAAGTTAAAAAAAAAGAGAGAAGGCTGCTCAGCAAAGCAATGGGTGGTTTGCATGTAAAACAACGGTAAAACCCTTAATCTTCACTTCAGCCATAATATATTTTATCTAGTTGTTTCGGACTAAGATGGGATGAACTTTTGAACATAATTGGGCTGGCCTGGCCTTGGGTTTTATTTCTTGAAAAAGAATATACAATAAAACGCTTCAAAAAAAATTCAAGTGAAACATTACAAGTAGGACAAATCAACCATAGGATACTGGCGCCTTAGCCAATACAGGTCTTTTGGCATGCTAATCTGTTAGCAATTGAGTCCAACATAAATCATACAAGAACAAGCTGCAAACAAGATTACTCAGATTCCATAGCTGAATAAGGAGACAGAAAACAGAAAAGGAAGCAACATGAACAGAATTCAATCAAAGGAACGCCAAGTGTAAATGTAATTTCTCAATGTAATAAGCAAGGTGGGACATTCAATGTAATGAAAACCGTGCAAGTTTCAATTTTTTTTTATGGTGTGCTTGTTTTCGTAATTTCCTACATAATTAGAGGAGCAAAATTTACCCGGGTACACAAGCAATATATCATAAATCCGTATTAGGGCTGTTGAATAAAAACTTAGTAAATAAATAATAGTTGAGGACAATGTTCAGTTGAAATTCAAATCATACTCAAGATGCACTAGTAGCACGCACAGGCACACTTTACCATCCAGACTGAAATAATCAATCCAATCCCTCGCATCGGATATTAATGAAGTGTAAATAAAGGGAAAAAATTAAAACTTCAATGAAATAGAAGAAAACAATGCCATGCACAAGAATCGGTAATAGTACTTACCCTTTGCTCCTCGAATCCGCTTATCATTTTTCCATTTATTACGAAATTTTGTTCTCGCAGCCGGTGTATAACGAAATGGTTAGGACACCGATCTTCTTTTACCTTGAAGGTTGTAAGTTCAGTACTTGACTCCACTTATGGATAGAAAGTATGCACACATGAACCTCAGGGCCTCTGTAAGCAGCACTCTTTAATTTTACCCTTCAAGGCTTTATGCAAAATGTGCCGCAATGTTGTATTTTCAAAAAATTTACTACATACATCGACAATGGTCTTGTATGTTAGAACTGCAAACTCAGAAGTGCTACGATATGAAAATTTACAAGTCAGGGAATATTAAGCTTTCATTGTTTAAAA
Organism: Gnetum montanum; assembly: GCA_015680685.1. Taxonomy (NCBI): domain Eukaryota; kingdom Viridiplantae; phylum Streptophyta; class Gnetopsida; order Gnetales; family Gnetaceae; genus Gnetum; species Gnetum montanum. The sequence goes on along the minus strand of MNCI01030241.1, from coordinate 429,328 downwards.
TAAATGATACGAAGGACGCACACATGCACCAGGACAGTTGTGCAGAAGTAAAATTTTTGAACCTTTATTCTATTGAGCCTTCACAATTAAGTACACTGAACTAAGCTTATATGTCAATATGATATGATTCATACGTTAACGCCTCTCAAGAAGAAGTTAAGAGCTGTAAAAATAAACTTTATTAAAGCTGTATGTGAACAAGGGTTTAAGATTATTTTTGCGTGGCTTGCTTGCAGGCAGCTCCAGAACTTTCAAATTCATTCCAGAACTTGCACCAAGCGGGATCGGTAGTTACCAAATACACGTATCAGGTTGCTTTAAGCATCTTTACTAAGAGAGTGTATTTCTGCTTACCCTCAAACCTTGTTGTAGGAGTAAGCTTCTTGTTCAAGAAAGGCCTTAATACTATCTCTGGGATTCGTGGTCAGCCCACACTCTACAAGGACCTTCCCTAATAACCAATTCTATGCCTTGGAATCTTACTTTATATGTTCAGGAAGGCTTCACCAATAATATCTGGAAGAGCTTTTCGGATCCATCACTCTCTGTCTATGCAGGGTTGCTAACGTAGAAGAAGAAGCGTTTGTTTGGAGTAGAGTCTTCAGGGCAGGAGGAATTTGTTGCTGGTTTATTGAAACTATTTCTTGCAGTTTTCTTGAATGGATGAGTTTGCCTTTGATAGACATGAAGATTGACATTTCGTACAGATTAGCCACTGCTCCTGCTTCTAAGTCAGGGTGAAGCCCAAGGTGAAGCCCAGGATATGCCAGGAAGGTATGTTTGCTGCTTCGTCCTGTTGAGTGCTCCAGTAGCAATGCATGGTCATCGGCAAAAAGGCACCGCCTTCTATTCCATGTCAAACCTGACTCTTCTTCCTGTTACAAACATCCACCAAGTGGTCAAATTTAATTCAGGGATTTTATTGTGATTGTTAAAAGAAGTTCACATAATTCTTACCATAATATAAGTGTTGTAATGACGGTATATCTTGGTTATTTGGCAACCTGCAAGGTCAAGTGCCGAGAATTCAAAAATGCGGAGTTGAGACGGCAGTTCAGTCCATGCACGAGACAGCCAGCGCTGTTTCATGAATTCAGAGTAAAAGATGTTGCATATCTCTGTTACCAATATTTCATTATGCAATCCTCCTCTATCATCCAGAAAAATCAGCCATCCTTCCTTCACGAGCGCTTCGTAGTTTGGACAGTGAGCTTCTCGTTTTATTACGTCCAGAGCATAATTACGAATGTTAGAGCGTCGAATGTTCTTGGCAGCGACCATGTGGATAACATCCCCGAAATCAAAACAGAAATTGATATATTGATGCCAACCATTAGACTGGTTACATCGAAGGGCAAATGTGATTTCAGGTAGGGGAATATGCATCGGGAAGTCAACAGCGTAAACGCCTGAAACAAAACACAACACAGCTGTTGTGCGGCATTCCATCTCAGGGAACGGGTATGATGTATTATGCCAAAGTTCATGGACATGGAAACGTTCATCATCTGATAGTTTCTGAAAAGCATAAATAGAGCCAACTTTGGTGCTGATGAGCAGATCTCTGACCCTTTGTTCCACGGCTGCAACCAATAATGGGCACGTCTTCGCATGTAAATGTGGAAACCAGCTTGCTTTTACATGCGAGGACCTCTCTGAATTATTCCATAACGTCTGCCATCAATATTAATGAGCGAAACACGTCGGATAAAGAAGGTGGAGGATATGTTAAATAATCTACCCTACTTCATTGATAGAAAAATCATGAATATATAAATGAGAATTGCATACACGTACATGTAGCTGGGTCTCTTGGTCCAGTGATGTCATGAAAGAGTCGTGGTTGAGCAAGAGTGACAAACAAAATAACTCATTAGAAAGGCGTTCCTTGTCCAACGATGCCATGAGAGAGTCGTGGTTGAATGAGAGTGCCAAACAATCTCCCTTAGTAGGAAGGCGTTCCACAAAGCCCTCCTCATAGGGAAGGCATAACTGGTAGCAGCCCAACATACCGAGGCTTGTCAAAGAGGTGTCACAGCCGTGTATGCCGGGCATGTGTGTTAGCTTTGGATTCCTTTGAATCATTATCTCTCTAATGTTAGGACAGCCTGAAAGCCCAACAATGCTTCTGAGTTTCAAGCAACAAACTACTTGAAGTTTTTGAAGATTGAGCAATCCCTGCAGGTGGATCACTTCCAGCATCCAACAACTATTCACTGATAGGTTTGTCAGGCTAGAAACATTTCCCAGCCAATATGAGATTTCTTTCAAAACAATGCAATCATCAATCCACAGATCTCTCAGATTTTGCAAGGTGCCAATGGAGTCCGGCAACTCCTCTAAATTCCAGCAGCTTTGAAGTTTCAATGTTTTCAAATGTGGAAGATTTCCTATAGATGATGGAAGCTCTTTTAGATTCAAGCAATGATCAATCTCCAGCTGTATTAGATTTGAAAGACGGTGTATATTGGGCAGCCATTGGAGATTTACACAATCCCTCAGTCTTAGAGCCTTGGGATGGGCAAGATTACTCATGGATTGTGGCAGCTGATCTAAATCCCACAACCCCTCAAACGACAAATGCTCTATTTCCTGTGGCAGAGCACTAGTAGATTCGAGCAGTTGTACAAAATGATTGGATGTTAGCTCAACGTCACTTAACTGAGGAGGTGCCTGTTGATTATTACATGAAAGCAAATTTGCAGGGCCTCTGTTTTGTCGTTTTATTTGAGTCCCTTGGGTAACCTCATGCGCCAACGATGTGAGGCTTTGTTGTTGAGTAGCTTGACCATGCCCCTTTGAATTTTTGCAACAATCAATCTGTTGCTGCTCTGCCGCGGCGATACAGCAATATTGGATGAGCGGTAACCTATAAGCCCCATTTGCTATAAACCTTGATTCAAGTGGATTTTCCAGGAGGTGATCGGAACAGTGGATGGTCAAGATTTTTAATTGTGGGAGATGTACAAACGACTCTGGAAAACATTTCAAGGCTGGACACTTGAGAATGGACAACTGTTCTAATTGTGGTAAATGTCCAAATGACTCTGGCAGATGTTTCAAGATTGGGCACTTCCAAACGGACAACTCTTCTAATTGTGGCAAATGTCCAAATGACTCTGGCAAGTGTTCCAGGGCTAGGCATTCAATGAGTTTCAAGTTTTTTAATTGTAGCAGATGTCCAAATGACCCTGGCAAACGTTCCAAGGCTTGACAATTAGAAAAGTCCAATTCTTTTAATCCTGACAATTTACCGAAGGACTCTGGCAAGTGTTCCAAAGCTATGCAACCAGAGAGGCCCAACTCTTTTAACTGTAGGATATGTCCCAATGACTCTGGCAGACATTTTAAGGCTTTGCACTGATTGAGCCACAATTCTTTTAATTGTGACGATTCACCAAAGGATTCCGGCAATGATTTTATTTTGAAACAGTAGCACATGTCCAAGTAAGATAAGCTTGTGAGACCTTCAAAAGTCCCCGGCAAGTGTTTTAAGGCTTTACAGCCATTGAGTGACAATCTTTTTAACTGTGACAATCCACCAAAGGATTCTGGCAATGATTTTATTTTGAGACAGTAGCTCATGTCTAACTCACATAAGCTTGTGAGATCTCCAAAAGCCTCCGGCAACAGTACCAATGATTTACATCCTGCTAGTTGGAAACGTTTCAATGCCTTCAGTTGGCCAAAGCTATCTGGAATGGTTTCCAAAGATGTACATCTACTGAGATCTATGCAAGAGAAATGCCTAAACTTTCCGGTGAATTCTGGAAGCCTCTGCAAGTTCATGCAATTTGATACACTAAGTTGTTTTATCTTTGTTGGAGCCTCCTGTTTAGTTTCAATACAAGGCATTTCATTTTTGTCAAGGACGGAATATTCGAAAACAACATGAATGTTTAGTATCTCAAACAAAAGCTTATGGGTTGAATCTCACCTTCTCTGGATGATGTTCCCATAACCGTGTGAGATTTTCACTGGACACATGCAGGATTTTCACACGTTTTAAACAGAGGGCCGGTGGAATACATTCATATGGAAAATCAGTCCATTTCAGCCATAAGAGTCTTTTTGACAACTTAGAAAGATCACCTTTGGTGAATATACCAAAATAGAAAATAAAAACACTAATGTTATCAGCTTTCACAAATCAAAATCTCATATTGTGCAAAAGGATAAGAAACCAAAGAACACATATTTTATAAACATTTTTAATTAAAAAATTGAAGGTACCTTCGATGCAATGACCCTGAAGGATTAAAAATTCCAAAGATGACAATTTCCTGAAAGCATCAGCAGGCCATGGACATCCATCCTCATCAAGCACAGCTAAGCCTTTTGAAACTAAGCTTAAAGCTTTCACCTTTTCAGTTCCCTGAAATTGAAATGGACAAACATTGCTCACGAGTAAGGTCCTTTGGCACATAAATAAGCATCAGGTTGGTAAAGATGGAAACAACAATGTACTAATCAATTTACATAGCTTGAAAAGCAACTCTAAATACCATGAAATCAATAACAGTCCTACCATTTCATCATCAGATAACATTTCTCTAACATCCGAAGGGTCCCACACACGGCTACGATGGCCAGGGCATGAATCTTCATCTCGGACTATGCTCCTCCCCAAGTCCACAAGCAAATCATGCATCATTAAAACACCATTCACTGCCTCAATTAAATTTTTCCTTTTCAATACATCAAGAGCATATAAAACTTCTGATTTACAATCTTTATCATCACGTTGGTGAAGTTTAACCAGAAGGTCTTCCTTCTCCCAACGCAAAAAAGTGGCCACATCTAAGAATAAACATTTTTCCATCCCAGAATCAAGATGGTCATAACTGATTTTTAATATTCTTTGCAAATCAGGGTGCAAATAATCTTTTATAGAATTCCATAAAGTTTCCCAGAATTTAATCTCTCTCCCATAAACTTGGCTACCAAGTAAAGTCAATGCTAACGGTATCCCCTGGCATTTTGTAACAAATTTTTTTATCAGTTCATTAAATTCATTCCTCACATTCCCAATTCCTCCAAATGCATACTGGCAAAATAATTCTTCTGAGGCATGCACGTCTAAACATGAGAGTTCCAATGGAATTAAATTTTGACAGTACCGGGAAACTCTTGGGTCATTCTTCAAAATTGCCTTTTCCCTGCTTGTTACAATAACGATGCTCCTTGGATTTAGACAAACATCATCTTCAATGAACACTGCACTTAGGGGAATTTTACAATGGATATTATCTAACACTACCAAAATTTCTTCATTGTGCAATCTATCCATTAAAAGTTTCTTTCCTTCCATTCTCATGTTTCTTGGCTCATATCTGAGAAGTTTACTAATAAGTTGATTGTGAACTTCCTTTACACCATATTTCTCAACAAGTCCCCCTACGTCTTCAATAAAGCAGCACCTTTTATATTGAGGGCAAATCTGATTATAAAGTTGTTTTGCAAAAGTGGTTTTCCCTATACCTCCAACACCACTTATTTCCACCGATGTTACACCGCATCCGTTTTGGTGGCATCTCATTATATCATGTTTTATGCTGAGTAACTCTTTTTGTCTTCCAACCAAATTGCCAGGAACAACAAGCAAGCCAACATCAAGTTCATCAAGTATCTTGTTGACAACTGCCATACAACATTCCCTGGATAAAAACACAGTAAAATAAGAGAAGCCAAATCAATTTAGATTTTGGAGAACCTTGCTTGTCATCACCAATTATTCCCTAGCTAAAAGCACAATAAAATAAGAGAAACTAAATCAATTTAGATTTTGGAGAACCTTACTGATCATCACAATTAAGAGGTAAATGTTTGATAATAGAGAGAAAACTTTGATTCCAAACTTCATGTATAGATTTCACCTAGTTGATAAACCACCCTATATGCAGAGCAGAAGTAAAGAAAACAAACTCCCAAATATTTATTAAAATATAAAAATAAGTATTTATCTTATTCTATAACTAATGATAACTGCGTAACTTTAGTTCAGTATGTGTTTTGATTTACGTGAACCCATGTAATATTTAATTTTGAAATGGTGCTATAAGTTCATATGAATTGAAGTGGAATGATAGAATCAACAAAAATAAATCATATAAATTTTTTACTGCAATTTTATAAAGATGTCTCATATAATTTTTTGGGATTAGTTTGCTACTCACAAAATTAGTCACTACACTAAACCTAGGCATTCATCCAGGAAGACTTTGACGTTAAAGCCTAAAAGTAATTTTGAAATCATATTGTGTTCAATATCTCAAGATCAGCCATCATCATGATGAACCAAAAATGAGCACACACAAATCCTGATAAAGTTAAAGACAACGTTAAGGGGTTAAAATCACTCACCCTTTACCTTCATCTCCCTTGACTTCACCAATCTTGTACAGAGCATGCCTCCATTTGTCAATGAGTTGGGTGGAGTACCTGTTGTTGTCTATGATCTTCTGAAAGCCCTGCCCAAAAGCTCCTTGCAAATGTCGAACATCACAGGGTTCTACATCATAGAAGATGGGAATGAGCTTAGATTTACCCATCTCGTATTTGTCCAGCATCATCTGCAGTTCTTTAAGACACCACACAGACTCTGCAAATCCCTTCGAAAGTATGCAGACATTAACCTTGGAACAGGCAATGGCTTCCTCAATGGCCAAAGGAAAGCTCTCTCCACTCTGCAACTCTTCTTTGTCAAGAAACACCTCAACTCCTCTGTCACGCAACAGATCATACATGTGATAAGCCAAAGTGCGCTTTGTCTCAGGACCTCTATGACTGATGAACACCTCGAACTTTTGGTTACGGCTGCTGCTACCCTCACAAGTCGAGGATGAACTGTTCTCAGCCATTTGCCCTGTTTCAACAACAAGGGCAGATACAGAGAAAGCGTTATGATTTGCAGAGAATTCAGCAAAACCCCTATGCAACTAAACCAAGCAGCAGACAAATATACGATCGAATATGTCTTAATCGAATAAGCTGACCTGGGATTTTCTTAATCGAATGAATGGCATAACAAAGCAACGCGTGCGGAAACGCCTGATGATCGGAAAGGTACTCTGCTTTTAACGGCAAAGGCACCAAGCAAATAAAGCCTGAAAATTCGAGGAAGTTTCTTCTTTGTTGGTAATTTGTAAAAGATACAAAGGCACATGAACGCAAAACGCGTAAGGAAAAATCAAAACGCGTAAGGAAAAAGCACAGCAGCCTGACGATGAAGTGACCGTACAAATGAAAGTTTCACGATAGAATACGTGGGAACAAAAGCTAAAACCAAAATAAGCAATTTTAAACTCTTAAAAAGAGAATAATATTATTGACAAAGCCTAGATATGATGTTAAACATTACTAGCAATAAAGCATTTTATACCATAGTCAAGTTCAGTGTAGTTGGTGTTTTGATAGTAGGCATCTAGACAACATTTCCAAATAAAGAAAATAATTGAAGCTACATAGAGGGAAATCAATGAAATGGTTAGGAATAAAAACCTGACACCACTTCCAAATTTGTCCAGAGAACAAGCATTCCCAAAAAACATGCACAAAAGAGTCACGAGCTTGACAAATGGTGCATTTAGGGCAATCAACTCTTAAGAAGTGAAGCCTATTTTCAATAAGAAGACCTTGATGAATCAAGGAGTAGAAAAAGAAACGGTGCTTAGGTTGGGCCTTAGAAGTCCAAACATGATGAAAAATAGCTTTCCAATGGTGATCCTCAAAATGCATAGTCCATCCTTTACTTAAAGTGGAAAGTTGGAATTCTTGCACATGAAACCAATATTTGGCTTTAGAAAGATGTAGCAAACTGATGAGTCATGAATTTGCTGGTTGTGATATCGTTGCAGTGATATCACAGCAGCCACTATATCGCATCCGCGATATCACAGTCAACGCAATATCGCGTCCGCGATATCACAGCTTGTCTCCTCATCTATAAATAAGAGGCAAGTGGATTGGAGTTTTGAGTGTTAAGTTTTGATTTTAGCTCTTAATGTTAAAGTAGGGACTTTCTGTCCATTTTTCCTCTCAACCCTTTCCCCCAGTGCATGCCCGCAATGTGATGATTGTAATTGTACAGCATCCTTACTCAAGTGTGACGTACTTGGACACGCACATGACCAGCAATAAAGATCGAGATTACTTCATCATTGCAACATTCACTTAGCTTAATTATTTAATTATTTATTTAATTAATTGTTATTGTTATTGTTATTTATTACTTTCTTAGCTAATATCTCTCTACCCTTATCTCCTAGTAACGCGGAATGAGTACAACTTAATCACGAGCATTTAAGTGTAACTACTTGGTAGCCTAGTAGCATACCTAGGATCTGCGCTTGGGAATCCCAGTAGTAGTCATGCACGAGGTCCAAGATGTGTATGGATGATTAAGGAACAGATGCTCATCACACTTAGGCTAGTTTAGATTCTCTCACCCTCTCTCTCTCCTAGCTTAGTAATATTATTCTCCAGCATACCCAGAAGTAGCATTAGTGTAGAAACACATCATACACCTCACTTTGGACTAAACCATACATGACAAAGCTAATACTAGTCCAGGTGGGAAGATAGCAAACTATGACCTAAGAATAACTATCTAGATACCACAACTAGTCCATCTGCAGAGTTTGATCGGATTGTGCATAAAACGCTTGTATTTGTATGGTTGAGTGTAAGGGTACCTCACCACTCATTATTGGCGCCATTACCAGGGACGATGCTAGTTATCTAGATTAGTTATATCATACAAGGTCGTTGTATAGGAATTAACGATATATCTTTTAGGGAGAAATAATTACAAAAAGTCACATACAAATTCACACATAATTTCACAACAATGTCTCTCTCATAAGACTATGATCCCGCAACCACTAATGAGGCAATTCATTGGAGAACTAATAGAATTGATGATGAAGATGAAGTCTGGAGTACTCAACCTTATGCAGGAGTCCCCTACGTTTATGAACACTCCAACGATACTCAAAGACTCTCATCATCCAACTCTGACACCTCTAGTGAGGATGAGACATCCCATAGAACAAGGAGGCCCAAAAGGCTTGGGACCTTCTCAATAACTAACAAGAACTTACTTGGGGATGATTGGAAGACTTACAAAAGTCATAACGAGTTTTACAGTCCCTTCTCTTCCTCTACTCCTTCAACATCAGATTGTGACACGAATGACTATCTTTCAAGGGATCGACATAGAACTAAAAATCAAGCTCACAAAGAATATCAAGAACACCAATATGAACAGGGGCAACATCATCCCAACTCACAAACTCACAACCTACTTAGTGACAATGAACCCTTGCTGGCCACTAAGAGCCTAATGCCTATACAAGAGGCTATTCGAATATCCTATAGGCATCGCAAAGAAAGTTGTCTACCTAGGCTTGATTTAAACAACTTTTCCAAGTTTTCAGGAGGCTATGATTTAGATCTGCAACATCATTTATAAGCCTTCTACGATGCTTGTACATGAAACAATATTGATAATGGGTGGCAAAAACTTAAGCTCTTTCCTCTGACACTCATTGGCCAACCAAAAGTATGGTATAGATCATTAAAACCAAATTCAATATGACATTGGCCAACAATGGTAGAAGCCTTTAATGAAAGATATCTAACCTATGCAAGAGTGTCGGCCTTGAGGAAACAAATCCAAGAGTGGAAACAAGCACAACATGAACCCTTGGACATGGCCTTAGAAAGATATTATGCATTGTTAAACAACTATCTAGGCCATGAGTTCTCCGAGGAAAGGCTAATGTATCATATCATTGATGGGCTTCGTGATGAAACAAGAGAAACCCTAAGAATGTATGCCCAAGGTCAACTATACGAACTACGAACCCATCAATTCCAAGAGCTTATTAAGCGGGTGGCAAAAGAAGAAGGAGAACTAGCCAAATGGGAGAATGTTGAAAGTTCTCAACAGGAGCAAAATCTCAACTTAACAAGGGTCCATGATCATGAAGAGGAGAAATCCACTCACTTCAAGGAGGTGGAATCATCTTTGCCAATCCTACAATCACTAGAGGAAGTTGAGGCAAAGATCAATAAGATGTTGGAATGGACACATAAAAAGTGTGGAGAATTTATTGACATTATTGGAGATAGAGTTTTGACAACCCGAGAAGTAGGACAAAATATCAATAGACATTCAGAAAGAAGGGATGAAAAAAATAAGAGCTCAACTGCCAATCACACGTATGAATGAGAAATTTGCTTATATGATCACCCCAAGGGCCAATGCCCAATCTTGTTACATTTATATGAGCATTGGGGAGGCACGTTACACCCAGAGTTCATACAGAGATACTGTGTTTGATCACAGTGGCAAAAATCCCAGTCGTGGGGGAAACCATCCCTAAACTAGAGACACCCTTCGTATTATTCGAATCCAAATGCTTATCTAGTCCAACATCCTGTTTCCCCAACTGAGTTAACATACTCAATCTCGCCGCACTATCATTCTCCTCAATACTATCAACCCATGTCCTCAACACAACCACCACCTTGTGTATATTACACTTCTCCAAAATTTTAACATTATCATCCTTTCCCTTCTTCTACATCACCAGCAATTGTTCATAAAGTGTTTGCACCACGACAACAACCCATGAATGTTACTTGTACTACTACTGCCAATAGCAATGAGAGGCCTCCTCAACATCAAAAGCGTCCCTTCTTTAAACATGACCGTAGGAAGGGACAACACAATTCCAAGGCCACAACATCCTTCAACTCAGCACAAGCCCAACACTATGGTGCATCCTTCTCTTCAAACTTAACACCTTGTGTTACTTCATCAGGGCCACCAATCAACACTCCAACAACCATATGGCCCAATGAATACAGCCATGGAGAGCGACATCTTGATCCTTGCATACCATCTTATGGTCCTAAGTATCATAATGGGTTAACTCGTTATCTGGGAAGCACATCTCATAAATTACCCCACTATGCTTACTATAATCAAGTGTGTGAACCCCAATGGGGTAAGTGTGACTGAGTTTCAATATTTCCAACATGCAAGGATCCTCATCTTTCATTTATTAATCCTTGTCATCCTCAACCGTTTAATTATGGGAGATATCCCCCATTTTAATAACAAGCAAGATTAATAGATATTTTTTATTTTCTTTAATTTTACAATTTTTATTTTCCAGTTTTTCATTTTTCAATTTCTTGTTTTATCTTTTTGTCTTTTTATCTTTTTACAAGTAATCTCATCTATGAATAAAACACTCATGTGACTCGTTGGTTGAGGTGTGTTCTATGTTATCGAGTCTCGAGTGATCAATTATTTGGATAGTGAGCCCATTACATCCACTCATCCATTCTACAAATAAAAGGTTCTGATCGGGGGTATAATGATATTCTTGACATTTTTAAAACTTAAAATTAAATTTTTGTTCATTGTACCCAGAATGAAGAAGGATGGACCAAGAGGGAATGATTAGGATGTGACGTAAAGGGGACTTGCGAATTCTCTTTGGTGACATCTGTGCGAGTTATCATGCAATGTGATTGTACTAAGATCCTTGTAGATCTAACATAAAATGGGAGTAAGAGTAATCAAAAGGCACTTAAAGATCCAATGGTGTTCTAGGGGATCCCACTGGAAAGACATGCACCCATGCTTGAAGTTTGGTGGCTTCTCTGGATTCAGCAATCGGAAAAAAAAAAGAGAAGAGTAGAAAGAGGGAAAAAACAAACAAAGGAAGTGCCACAAAACAAAAATCACTCCTCCCTTGAATAAAATGCCAAGTGATCATACACCTTGTTGTTCTGGTACTCTCATAGTTGCTCATCATGGGATGAAACAATGCGGTGTCACTTATCAGAGGAATGGACTTGGTCCTGATCTTGGAACAACGGGTTAATGAAACATTAATCATGCTTTACACAGAGGATTCATTGTGCCCTGGGTCAGTTACCTCATGTCCCAATCTACAATCCCTTCTATACCCCGTCTCATCTCGTTGTCCATGTAATTGTAGCTCGTGTCTCGTATAGCATAGAATTCTTACCTCATTCCAGTGATACTTACATGTGTGTGTTTTTTGGAACCAGTGTGGATTACATTTAACCCTTTGAGTGCCCATGGACACTTTTAAGTGTGGTTACACAAGGGCATTATAGGTTGGAACCTACTTTGGGGAGGACCCACTTGCGTAATTCTGTAATTTGCACTCATAATCCATCTTCCACACACCATATATTACCCTCGGCATATTGTCAACAATGTTCTTTCCCTTATTACTATCCCTCTAATTCAAACATTCCTATGAACCATCACATAGCCTTTTTCTCCCCTTTACCATCCAAGGTCCTTATTGATAAATTCCACACCATCATAATTTTCATGCCTTCAGAACTAGTTGAATTACTCTAGAACCCTTTAACAATCATCCAAATGTCCTTAGTTTACATCGTTTAATTTCAAAAAATATATATATTATTAAATATTAAAAATTTGGTACATTCTCTAAGTGCCCTAACTTCAATGAAAATATATATACGTGACCCCCCTGTGCTAATCAACATCATTTGCAACTATTCACGTAGGGAAAGTTTTTCAAATTTCTCTCTACGACTCGCGATTGCATGTCCTTTACTTTCATATCCATAACTCGCTCACTGGTACTTTGATTTTCATTCCGTTTGAACCTACTCGAACCTGGAGTATTCAGCTTAGTCGTGGGGGAGGGGCACACACCGAATAGCGCATAAATTTTTTGAAATTCATCATTGCCAAAAGGACATCATTAAGGTTAATTAGTTGTAAAATTAAGAAGAAAATGTGTTAAAAAAAATTTCATCCCCTTAGCTATACCAGAAAATTAAATTTGGAAACCACCTAAGCAAAGAGAACCCAACATTATAATCTTTCAAGGACATGTTCTTCCAATAATTAACATCACACGGAAATAAAGTAAATCCATTAAGGCAAATAGTAAGGTGTAACTTAACTTTGGTAACAACCTTACTAACGATTGACCCCATGTGATTACAGATGACCCTGAAACGTAGACAACAGGAAGGTCCTACTCAAGGTGGGAGTAAACGACCTAGGAGAGGAGGAAGACAAGATCCTGTCAGAAAACATGCAGAGTAGGAGGAACAATCATTCAGTATCCACCAAGAGGACCTTGCTACTGTACAATCGAGGCAGGTAGAAGGAGGAGCTACTGCCACGTCTGAACAGGGACAACATCTCATGTTGCCCCAGGATTGTGTTCAGGCCATTCACGAAAAGTCCACATTCACTGCGGTGATTGTGGAATTAAACTTTGGATCATTTGCAGAGTTTTCTCTGGAGGCCGTTAGGGATCACCTCAAAGGGTCTCCCCTATGGCCTACCCTCTCTAAAAGTGGTGCTTGGTACTTAGGGGAAATGTACCAATTTTGGCACAATAAAGAAGAAGGCACCATGATTAACATTTGTGGTGTGACTGTTGATTTCTCTGTTCAAGCCATTTCAAAAGTATTAAACCTTCCGAATACAAGGCCAAAGGTTGCTCAGGACCAACTGGACACTTTCAAAATCGAGCAACTTAATAAACTATTGACAGAGAACAAAAGGGTGGCGGAAGAAAAAGAGAAGGCTAACTGGGATGCCTCTATGGCACAAGTGCAAACTTACGTGCATGCCAAGGCACTCAAGGCCTTACAAGAGAAGAAACTCCAGGCCATACTTCAACACCATTAAATCCTGAGACCTGGAGCACAAGAAAAGGGAAAGACACTCATGGAGGAGCCACCACCACCAAGAACTACATGAGTTCCACCCAATCTTGTAGTTATAGGATTTTCTTTTGTGTTTTTCGTGTTTTGTCTCAATTTTGTTCTAATTCCACACTACGGCATGAATCCATTCTAGTTAGTCAATAATCCCATACCTATCCACTGTGTAATCAATGGAGCTTATT
>MNCI01030241.1:386126-407802 GCA_015680685.1 Gnetum montanum | reverse complement strand
GAGCTTCCAAAGTTAAGCTCCTTTATCATGGGGGCTAAGGATGTAAATTTTGAACTTTTTTCTAACACCCCATTTTCAAACATTATGGTAACTAAAAGTAAAAATAATCAAAATGACTTAAGCAACTTGATGATTTTAGTTATCTCATAGCCTTGGGAATATTATTTCGTAATCACCTTGAGCTTAAATCCTTTTCTTTTTCAAATTTTAAGCTAACAAGGGATCTAAAAAGGATTAATTATTAAGGAAAATTTACCAAAGTAATGTTGATCCTTTGGTGATTGAAGGTGATGCTAAAAACAATGCCTAAGGTTGAAGGTCTTTTGCAAGACAAGGAAAAGAGGCCAAAAGAAGGACAGAGGAGGATATGCCCATGGACAAATAACATATACAAGGAAGATAGCTCAAACAACATATGTTTGCTAGACCCATGGGGCGATGAGAAGAAATTTTAGTTTATCCTTTAACAATGTTTTTCATAAAAGAGAACCATCAACATAACAATCAAAGTTGGAAAATTTGCCATCGCTAGTGACAATAAAAAGATTCATCTTTAATGGATTTTTAAAGACCTCTACAATTTTGTAAACTTTAATATCTATTTAGTCTTTTTGTTATTTTGTAATACATCCACTCGAATAAAATTTTGTAATGTGGCACTCCAATTTTGTAATGGTAACCAATCTAATCTTGGTCATCCCACAATTTTTGTAATGAAACTTTGTCTATTTATATATAACTTGAGGATGAGTTTTTAGTAAGTCATAGGGGTATGATTAGACTTGATATGTCAGATACCTAAGGCATGGGGACATCATGAAGCATCATTTTATCAAGTGTATCAATTGGCTAAGATATCATAGATGCTATATTGTAGATGTGATGTTGCATTTACGTTGTAGCATCCATATCGGTGCATCTTAGTCAACTGTTATATCATAGATGCTATATGATAGATGTGATATCACATATGCTATAACTTAGCTGCATTAATGCATCATCGTTGATGTATCACTATCAATGCATCTTTATCGACGTAATGCCTATATTTGCCTATAAATATGCGAGCACCCACCACATATTTAATACCATTTGGTCGATAGTGTAGATGAACTCTTGTAGTTTTATTTTACAATCATAGCAAACAATCAATGAGTGCCTATAATGTGGATTTGAGTAAGTTGTGCGGCATCTTGTTTGAGTGGCATTGTACCTAGACACATTCTATAAATGATAATAAGATCAAGATTGATTCATATTCATTGCAACACTTTGACTTAGACTAGATTTACTTTTAATGCAATTTACTTTCTATGTACTTAGTTATTATTTACATTTCCATCCTAGTTAATTAATCGACAAAATGAGCACAACCAGTTTCGAGCATAAACATGTATTTGTTTGGTAATCTCAGCAATGTTATTGGTTGGTTCACCTAGAAGCATAATACTTAGTAATCCTAGTAGTGGATGTGTGAGTTTAGGATGAGTACAACAAGGTAGGAATGGACACTAATCACCCTTAGGATAATTTAGGATTTATCTTCTTGTTATTAATTAGATTAAATAATTAATTTTCATTTTCTTATATAATTTAGCCTTAGTTGCAAAACATCAATAATCATGTGCCTCACATTGGACTAAACCATATGTGAAGCTACCACTAGTCCAAGTGAGAAGATAGTGACCTGCAATCAATGCTTAAGAATATAGATACCACACTAGTCCCATCCATGAAATTTGACTAAATTACATGTAACACTCTTGTGATTTGTATGATTGAGCATAGAGGATACTTGCTACTCATCAATTACTATATTATTTATCAAGCAAACATATCATATACTATCATACAATAAGTTCAACACACATATCATGTCATAATATGCATCATACATATTCTACAAAGTACTACAACTCATAGGTTGTCCAAACCAACACCATTGTAAATAAGTCTATATATCTCAAAAATACATGCAATAGGAAAAACAAGAGCATGGATCAAAATCCTCTATTAGCTGCCTCAAGCTTGTTAGTCTCCTTTGCTTCCAACACTAATACTTGCACACAAAGGAGGTTAGTATAAGACTCAGTGAGAGCTTTTACATGTCCTTTGCGAATAAGGAATCTGATGTTGTGTAGAAGGAGAGGACTGGGGTATGCCAAACAACCTACAACAAGGTTAGTACATCTCATGCAATATATCGTACACATCACTCAAACCACAATGCATCCAATCACATTATTTGAAAGCCTCAATCCCAAGTACCAAACCTTTATATTAAGGATAAGCATGCATAGCCATTAGCATATCATAGCTCACTAACTCATCAAGCTATTCATTGTCATAGCATATTGTACACACAACATACTCAAGACTCATTCATAGCAACTAATATTAATATGCAAGGACTTGTTAGCCTATTGGTATAAATTTTGGCTTGGTAACCCTAGATCACAAGTTCGATTCTACTAGATAACATTGAATTATAAACTTCTATAAATTTTGGGATGTACCTATGTTTCACTTATTTTGGGTTCCAACACCCAACTAATAACAATACGCACACAAACATAGCATAGCTAGTTAGTGCCTGTGTCTACTGATCTATCCACACTCAATGTAAGCATGATATTGTTGACATATGTATTCAAATTAGTGCATATAGATCTTTTATTAGTTTTCACACTTCCTTAATCAAAGTTACTTAATGCATGCTACCTCATCTACAACCCTAGTTTGCCAACTTGTTCGAAAATAGATTTGAGCCTAATTGAATGTACCTAGATATTGTACTAGCCATAGGCCTAGCATATGCTTTCCCACTCTTAGAATGAAGTTTAAGACAAGAGCCTTGCTAATGCATCCAGCAAGGGTCATCCCAATTCTTCTAGAAGACTCATCACCAATGGATTCACACTCTCATGTTAGATTTACTCACAATACAGTCACAAGCAACTCATGCTCTGTGTACAGGTCAACATAATAGAATCCGAATAGAAAGCACACCATTCCCTGCTAATAAAAAGAGATAGATTTCTCCGCAACGGACTAGAACAGATTAAGATAGACTATTTGTCCTTTGGTCGCTGAAATTAATAGAACCTCAATAGAGTACAGCATTACAGAGTACAACATTCTCTGCTAATATACAGAATAAACAGAAACAGATTTCTCTGCAATAGTCTGGAACAAACAGAGACAGACTATTTGCCCAATAAAGTTAACAAAATCTGCAGAATAAAACAGATGTCTCTGCAAAACGCTGGACCAAACTGAGACAGACAGGCATACTGGAACAAACAAAAATAGACTATTTGCCCAATGGTTGCTGAAATTGGAAACATAGTTTGTACAGGTTGAGACCTGATGCCACAGAAAAAGAACATAAGAAAAGATCAAAAGAGAGAAGCATAGCTTGTTGCCCAGAAACGGTTGCCCAATGGCTGCTGCTGATGCCTCTTCATAAATGACAGCCCAAATTTATATAACAGGGAGAGGCCGCTCAATTATGCACTTCCAATTATCTTACAAATAAAATGTTACCGCCAATAAATTCAACCATGATTCATGAACAATGCTCCAGCACAAAATTGGGCTTCACCAACAACACCAACATGAAGCTCACTTGAAGGCGTGACTTGCATGCATTATAAAGATATTTTTTCTTTTTTTTTCCCCAGTTAATTTGAGTATTCATGCTTCAGCAAACAAGTTCAATTTTGTTCACCGTCTTCAGCCTTCAGCAACTAATAGCCAACAGGGGTTAAAAATCGTTTTGCCATGGCTTCCTTGCAGTTGCAGGCAGGTCCAGAAGTTTCAAATTCTTTTATTGGTGTATTTTTGTTGAATTCTGCATCAAGTTTTAAGACCCTTTACCAAGAGCGTGCATTTCTGTTTACAGTCACCTTGAATAAGGGATGCTTATTCTTTAAGGAATGCCTCAATAGTCAATACTATTTCTAATATCCATGGTTAGTCCCCACTCTACAAGGAGCTCCCTATAGCTAATTGTGTACCTTGGAATCTCACTGCATATGCCTAGGAAGGCTTCACTCAAATTTGAAAGATGTAGGCTGATAGTGCAACTTCTCCATTTCCTGTCTATGCAAGGTTTTTAACGTAGAATGAGAAGCATTTGTTCGAAGCAAAGTGTTTAGGGCAAGAGGAATTTTTTTCTAGTTTATTGAAATGATTTCTTGCAGTTTTCTTAGATGAATCAGTTTGCCTTTGATTGACATGGAAATTGACGCTTCATACAGATTAGCCAGTACTGCTTCCAAGTCAAGGTGAAGCCCAGGATATGCAGGGAAGCTATGTTTGGTGTTGTTTCTTCTTAGCTGCTCCAGCAGTAATGCATGGTCATCCATAAAAAGGCGCCATCTTCTCTTCCATGTCGAGCCTGACTCTTCTTCCTGTAGCAAACATCCCCAGGCGGTAAAATTTAGTATAGCTATTCTATTCTGCTTGGGGAAATAAAAACAAAAAAAAAGGAAAAAACAGGGGAAAAAAAGAGGTTCAAAAACTTCTTAATTATCACGCTTTACAACGGAACAAATCAGAGGCTTACCATAACAAGAGCATTGCAATGACGGGATATTTTGGTTATTTGGCAACCGGCAATGTCGAGTGCTGAGAATTCAAAAATGCAGAGCTGAGAAGGCAGTTCAGTCCATGCACGAGACAGCCAGCGCTGTTTCATGAGTTCAGCAAAAACCCTATGCAACTATGCCCTATGCAACTATGCCGATTCGCAGCTAAACCAAGCAGCAGACAAATATACGATCCAATATGTCTTCAGAGCTTCCTTCCTTGATAAGCTAACCTGGAATTTTCTTAATCGAATGGATGGCATAACAAAGCAACGCGTGCGGATGATGGGAAAAGGTTCTCTGCTTTTAACGGCGAAGGCACCAAGCAAATAAAGCCTGACAATTCCAGGAAGTTTCTTCTTTGTTGGTAAGTTGTATACGATACAAAGGCACGCAAAACGCGCAAGGAAAAAGCAAAGCAGCCTGACGATGAAGTGACCGTACATATGAAAGTTTCACGATAGAGTACAGCAGATGATGAATATTTTGATTTCAGAGTGGAATCTCTGGCTTTTATTTCCTTTGACATTCAATGCTCTGGATAACTCGAACGAACCTTCCGGATCTCTTGATTCGTTTTAATGTTTTTTTCTTTGATTTTTTCATCATTCCGCTGCCGAGTAGGCAGACACTCTACTATTTTATCATTCATTAACATATATTTCTGGCCCCTTTTTAGTGCTGGTAAAGAACAAGGAAGCCAATTGATTCTTAACTCTTTATGAAAAGCGGATGAGGATGTTTTGTATTTCAATTTCCTTGGTAATGGTGAAGCTGCCATGAACCTTCAAAATTTCTGTATTTTCTTTATCTTTTGTTGCTTTGCAACAAGAAAAAGGGGTTAACGGGTCAACATTCAGTGAAAATGCAAGCCTTACCATGAGAAACATAAACATTTTCTCATTATTTGAAATAATACCACTATCATTTTGCAACTTAAGTATGGCGATTTAGTAACGGCAAAGGTAAACGCTATCTCATTTTCAATACCTTAACTTATCCTTCTTTGTTACTAGGAGAAAGAAGAGGCAAATGAGAAATTCCTTCTCATTCATCAATAATAAGATTAATAATAACTTCAATGACGATATTTTGAATTTTAGTTTTTCTTGTGCATGTGAAGGGACTAAGGAACCTTTGGAACTTCTTTTATTTTCATCATTATGTAATTGAATTGTGATAATTATTGCCCTACATGTAAATCGTCTATGGTCTTCATCATTCTACCTTAACCTCAATTTTTTAGGTAGTAGAATGAAGAAGAACACAATGGTCTCCTCCTTCATTTGTTAATGCTAAGATTAATGATAATATTGATGATTGTGGGGATTTGTTTATCACTTTTCCCAAAAAAAGAAAAAAGATGAAATAGATAATACTTTCACACATCTTTACGCATTATTGCAATAATTTTTAAGCCATGGTCAAAAGAATTAGGAACAAAGAAATATTAAGTTATCTTTTACTTAATCTAAATAAAGGCTTTTCTTTATTAAATTTTTACCTTTAGACTAAGACAATGGTAGATTTTGTAAAGCATTGATTTGTCTAAAATATTTTGGCACTAGTGATAAGTGGCTCAAGTGGTTAGCTCATTTCTTGTTAAGTAGGATATTGCTAGTTTAAGTCACACTTAACACAGTGTTATATTCCTCTAAAGTTTTTATAGAAACTTCTAACTTCTATGGTTTCTTTATTGCTGTTCGATTATTTTTATCATATTCATTAACTTGATTTTTTGTTTCTTCATCTTCAAATTGTTTTTTTCTATCCTTAGCTTCAACATGTTTTTTCTTTTCCTTAGCATCTTTTTTCTTAAGCAAAAAAGATATGCTCTCTAATACAATGTTTGTAGGTGATGAGCAACAAGTAGTCCCTACGCCCAACCATACAAATCACAAGCGTTGCACTAGCGATTTGGTCGGATTCTGTGGACTTAGCCCCTAAATGCATCAATGAGCAAAGATAGTAACTTAGAGACGTAATTATTGTCTTCCTAGCTTTACTTGTGTAAGCTCAAGTGTATGGTTAAGTATAAGCCAAGGCACACTATTTTAATTTATAATTTATATTTTATTTGTTTAATTTGAGAATGAAACAAAGGTAATTAATTGTAAATTAACTAATTAACTATCTAATGCCTTTAATCTAACTAGCCTAACATAAGCATCCAGGCCCACCTTTCGTACACATCCTAAACTTGTTATAAACGCTATTGGGTTACCAAGCAATAAACATTGTTGGGCAAAACCAAGTGATAATACCATGGGGATTACTAAGCATTAATGGTATGCTTGACGTGGTCGTACTTATGTGTTATCCTTAAACATATTAATCAATTAAGGACATCAATGTAAAATGCATGAATAATAAAGTGCATGAAAGTAAACATTAATCTATTTTAAGTGCTGCAAGGAGTTCTAGAAAATCTCATCTTTATTGTTGTCACATCAGAGTGTTCATGTATAATGATGCTTGAATAAGGATCCGTACAATACTTGAAGTCCTACTGTGAGCGCTCAAAAATTATTCTAACTCTAGACTAGAAATTTTGCAAGAGTTCAACTAAGCTACTAACATAATGTTGTCAAAATGTGTTGGGTGTGCGCATTTTTATAGGTAAGACTAGAAATTGTGTCAACACATCAAACCATGCATTGACAAGGCTGCATCAACGAGGTTGCATTAATGCATGCTTGTTGACGCAGCCAATCGAATGATTCATCATACCCACACACGACTGAGTAAAAATTCATCCTCGAGTGAATAAAAGTAGGATTGAGCTTCTTACAAAATTGGAAAGGTATGTGATTATTGATTGACATACTCTAACTAACTAAATCTGAGTGCCAAATTGTACAGAATTACATAAATTGCAAAAATGGATGTCTTGGATAACAAAATTGGACACCCTTACAAAAATAAATAGCCAAGATCTTATGATTGTTGAAGATGAAGAGTGCTGAGGGACCTTCTCTAGGCTCCAACACTCATGGTAGTGGCAATGGAGGCGAGGCTGTGGTTGTGGTTGTCTTGCTATAGCAGCTGCTTCCAGTGGAAGATGAAAAGCATCTAATAATGCCTTCATTTTCTCCTCCTTACTTTGTAGGTTGTACATAGTCCTTACAGCTTTGCCAATATGGGCTGATACGAGGACATCACAAGAATAGGGCATTGCTAAGAACAACTCCTTAACGTTAATAAATCATGCTACAAATTATTTATGTTCAACATCAAACATCTTTACCAGGTCTTGTATTTTGTGGTAGTCATTCATCTATTTGGCTAGGTTATTAGCAATCAATTGTTGATCTGTGAAATAGCTCATGAGAACTTCAAGCTCAACATTACCTATTTTCAGCTTTTGCTTGGTGTCCTTGTGGTGCTTAAACTCAGCCTCGTAGAGGGCATACGAGTTGGCTATTTGCTTATCCAACTCAGACCTTGGCCTACCTACTATCAGCATCACTAGGTTTACATAATGAAGGTTGGCAAGTTTCATGTATCCTATCATTTCTTCTATCTGCAACTCCTTCAGGCAAATTTCTGCTTTGTTGTAGGTATTAAATCTATCAAATATTGGCTACCATACATCACCTCTTTGTTGGAGTTGCTAGAGGGCCTCATTCATCTTTGTCTTGTGATGAATCGTGGTTAACTAGGCCTTGTATACTAGGCCCCGTATACGTGGCCCTATCGACGCATCCATCCATGCGTTTACGTGGCCTTGTTTACGCAGCATTTGTTCTAGCCTATAAATAAGTGTGCTTCTACCACACTTAGGCATCTTTTGGGTTAATTGTAGGGAAGCTCTTGTAGCTTGTTTCCGTAGGAGTTAGACGATTTTCCCAAGTGCATGCCCGCAATGTGATGCTTGTAATTGTACGAAACCTTTATTCGAGTGTGACATACTTAAACATGCACATGATCGGCAATAAAGATCGAGATTACTTCATCATTGCAGCATTCACTTAGTTTTAATTTTTTAATTGTTATTATTATTTATTATTTTCTTAGTTAATATTTCTTTACCATCATTTACTATTCCTGTTGATTAAATGCGGAATGAGTACGAGTTAATCATGAGCATTTAAGTGTGCCTACTTGGTAACCCAGTAGCGTACCTAGGCTCTGCGCTTGGTAATCCCAGTAGTAGTCGTGCATAAGGTCCAAGATGTGTACGAATGATTAAGGAATGGATGCTCATCGCACTTAGGCTAGTTTAGACTCTCTCCTCTCATGTCCCATTAGCTTAGCTCTCTCTCCCTTTTCCTCTTAGCTTAAAACAAAGTTATTTTCCATTGCCTCTAGGAGTAGCACTAGATTAGAAACCACATCATACACCTCACTCTAGACTAAATTATACATGACAAAGCATATACTAGTCCAAGTGGGAAGACAGCGAACTATGATCAATAAATAACAATCTAGATATCACAACTAGCCCATTCACGGAGTTTGACCAGATCATGCGTGAATGCTCATATTTGTATGGTTGAGTGTAGGGGTACCTCCTCACTCATCACCTTGGCTAATTGGATTTCCTTCTCATTCACCTCCTTGAGGAGCCCTGCCTAGTTCTTATAATAATTTTTGACTCACTCAAACTTTAGAGCCTCATTTTTCCATGTAGCTACCTCATTGCCCATTTTCTAGTGAAGTGTTCAGACTTCCTCCATTGATAGATTCCGATTTTCTAGTACCAACCTCCTTAGGTCCATGTTTACCTTAGCAAGCTGCTCTTGCTGTTGTCTCACAAATTTGACAATTTGGTCTTTTTTCTCCTTGACATTGCACTGGCGATGAATGTTTTTTGTCAAGGCCAAGTTCTCATTGCAGACTTGCACCAAATCCTTATTAGTGTTGGTAGCAAGAGTTTCCAATAAGGATGCATTGAAGATCATGATCTCTTTGGCATTCTCAACCTCTTTATGTCGATTCTAAAGCTGTAGGAAAGCTTCATCCCATATGATAGCTTGGCTGAGAATGATGGGATTAGCTAATTGGGCTCTTTGTTTCGTAACCATTCTTAGTAGTGGCAGCCTCAAGTTGGGCATTTGATATAATGAGCTTACCCTTAGTCTCCATCAACTTCAATTGGGTTGCACTAATATCTGTCGAGAGATCAAAGATCTCCAGAAGTAGTTGCTTGGTTCCTACCAGTTGGTCCAACACCTTCTCATGTTGAGCTACATTAAGCCTCCTACTTCCCACTCCTACAAAAGCTTGTACATTCTTGAGTGCAAATTTGGCATAGTTGCTACATGAGCATTGAGTGCTTTTGCCATGTTGTTGGTCACCACCTCCATTGATGTTTTTTGCCCATGGGTTTGCATCACTAGGACAGTAGGCCTTCATCCTCCTCTATGTGCATTGAGAAAATGATGATGTTCCTGGAGATCTTTATAAATTCCTGTTATCTAGGGATGGACACGGTTACCTCTTAGGCACTTGGATTTGATATAGTAGGACCTTGTGTTCTTTGAGTTAAAAACAATGATGCAGTCTTCTCCAGGCAGCTTATGGTTTGAATTACTTCGTTGAGATGGCTCAACGTTGGCTAATAGACTAACAATTCCCCACCACTTGGCTCTCTTTGCCATTGCTACAATAGTTGCTCACATAGCTTCCTTATGCACTCAATAGCGACACAAGCCTTTGGTGTTATCTTTATACTTGATGGTAATGGTGGTTGTTCCTCTTCAAACAACTTAGCAATTACTTTGTCCTTCATCATCTCCTACCAAGAAATGATAAGAGCATGATGGAGGGTGTCCTTGGCATATTAGGCCATGCCTCCCCTTTTACATAATTTTTTGATGAGGCATTGAAAGGGGAGTGTCTTCTTCATTTGCTCTTTTTCTTTAAAACATTTCTTTATTTCCAAGAATATGAGTTGTGGGAGGCTAACAAGGAATTTGCTACTTTGAGCAGTGCACGCATGGATAGAGAATGTAGTAACCTTGCTTAGCCTCACTATTGGATTCAAGTGCTAGGCTATGATCTTAAAATAAGCTCTCTCCACCTTCCTAAGTGCATCGTACTCTTTATGGTCCACCCCATAACACTGTTGGACCCACTCCTTTTGGCTTTTGGGTCCACTTGGGATCCCTACCAGGGTTGCCCCAGTGTCAAGCAGTCCAAGGACCTCTATGATGGCCTCAACCAAATAGGAGATGCTAATGTATCTGATTTTAATTGTGGTGTTTATCTATTGGTTATTCTAGAAAGGATAGGTTTCCCCGATGTACCAGTCCCCACTAAAAGTGAGGATAGGCCACATGGGAGACCCTATAGTTGAGTCCTTACCTCCTCTAGTGCCAAGTCTAAGAAGGAGCCAAAGTTAAGTTCTTGAAGAACCAAACTTTAGACCTTCTTGAAATGGATTCATTCAACGCAGGCCTTAGTCAATGTGACCTCTAGATTTGGCCTAGGCCTTGGAACCTCATCTTGCCTAGACTGGTCTATTTCAGTTGTAGGAATCTGATGGAAAAATTCCACTTGGGCTCCTCTCAAAGAGGTCCCATCGCATGTGTTTTGACCTCTCTTTCTTGGGGCTATTGTGGCTATTGGTTCCTTCCTCCTCTTAGCCACTTCTCCCTTGGTTGGGATGGTCCTTCTCCCTATGGTTTCTTTGATGCCATCTGTGATCACAAACATAACCATAGATTAGTGTTTTATGTGTAACTTGTAGTACTCTTATACCTTCCTTATTTTGGGCAAGTTACACTTAGGTTAATTGTGACCATGGTAGATTGATTATTTTATTCATTTAGCTATCTGAGTTTGTTGATGAGGTGAGATTGTTGATGAGGTTTAACTTAGTCTAGATTGGTAATTTTAATACTATTTTATTAGTTAAACTAGGGGGAGTTAGAAAATTTTGAAAAATTTTCCATCATAAACAATGGGTTTGTGGCCCCCATAACGTAAAGCTCACCTCCTGTAGCTTGAGGGTCAAAGAACGAAGTGATTTGGACAAGTGGTGTGAAAGTTATGGCTCTTGGAAGACTCTAGGCTCTAAAAACTGCAAAACTCCCCTAGCATTATGAAGCAAATTAAAAAAATTTTCTAACACCCATTGCATATTTATACAATTTTTTTCATGCATCAACACATCAAGCTACATTGACATAGCCATAGAATAAATAATTAACATAAAAAAACTAAGTAATGGGAAAAGAGTTTAATAATGAAATTGGAGTCTAGAGGAAGCCAAAAAAGCCTAGAATAAGGAAAAATCATGAAGATGGTTGTCAATCTATTTGGAAAAAAAAAAGATTTGGATGGAGTTTTATTGCCAAGGAGTGAAAAAAGTGGATGTTCCATGGTGGAAAATAATGGATTTGAGAGCACAAGGACTAAGGGATAGGAGATTTAAACTTTCAGACCAAAGGGTATGCAAGTGGGTTCTCCCTATAGCAGGCTCATGCTTGTAATGCCCTTGCACACCCTCATAACTAAGAGTTCGTAGGCCCCAAGGATGATTAATGATCATGAATTGTTACAAATCAAATCACATAAGAAACATATCAAAGAATTAAGACATATCAAAATATAAACCTAGAATAATCATGATACATGACAGTGAGATGATAGATGAATAGAATTGATGATGAGAGAGAGAATGGAATGGAGTTCCTCATTCTAATAACATGAAGTCCTTTGTGGAGTTTATAATTAAGGTAACCTAATATCATCCCATCCTTAGGTCAAATCAAGACCATTCACATCCAGTGACTTTGCATTGGCACTTTGAGACCATTTGATCTCCTAGAGCTTATGGACACCCACAAAGATTACCTACCATTCCGAAGAGAGAAGAAAAGAGAAGCAAGAAGTGAAGAGGACTTCAGTTAGAGGAGTGCCTTCAAGCATGGGTAACATGTGTTTCTAGCACTATAACTAGTGCTTGTAGCCAATTATTTCATCTAAGGGATGTGCTTTGAATTCCCATGAGTTTTTTAATTATATTATTATTATTACTATTCATGTTTCATTGAAACCACACCATGAAAAGACATTACTTCCTGTTATTGGTCAACATTAGGAATGGTGAGAAATCAATGGGAATACCCATAAAAGTACAAATGGTGAGTAGGTACAAAAAGTGACAAATTCCCTTGAAGTCACATCCATGTCAATTCCACTTGATTCGTTCTAAGTCTAGGGACCACCAAGGTCACAAGTTATTTTAAAGTGGTTATTAGAAAGGACCTTATGGTTCTAAAATGAGAAAACATCATAGAGTGTTAGTGGAATGGGTGGATGTTGTTAGCTCACTACCTAGTACTATGAGAAAACCAATGTCCCATTAATTAATGTCAAAATTTAACAATGAAATCCAGTCATTAAGCAATCAAATATAAACAATAGAATTCAATTAACCACCATCAATTAGTAGCTGGTTTCAACATCAAAGTCTCAATGAAAATAAAGAAGAAAAAAATATGTAAGAAATCAAATAAAGTAGAATATAAAAGAAATTGTAAAATATTCAAGAAAATGGAAAAATGTATGAAAACCAGTGTAAAATAAAGAAGTTGAAAAAATTGAGGAACCTCTTGTAGGATGTCAGCATGGATGACCATCTCCCCCACAACTGAGTTGGAAGGGAGAGATCCAAAAGATTGAGCATGCTTGCCCATTAGTTGAGGCACTATTCCCACCAGTTATTCTTATCTTCATGAAATGTTTAAGTTGTTGGATGTTGACTAATAACCTCTTATTTGGGCTAGCAAGATGATATATCATCATGGCCCCAAATGAAAAAGTTTCATATATAATGTAAGGACGTTTCCATGGCATTTGAAACTTGGTACATTGAGGTACATGCATGGGGTTCCAGTTGAGCACCTTATCTCCTAGTTAAAACTTTACTTTCTGTATTCTAAGGTCATGGCATTACTTGCTATGTGCCTTGTGCATTTCATTTAATGACAAGGCCACTAATCTATTCTCATCTAGCATGTTAAGATTCATCAATCTTTATTGTTGGGCTAGACTTAGGTCCAAGTTGAGGCCATAGGCCATTGATGTATGGAGCTCAACTTGGATGGGAAGAGTTGAAAGTTTCCTATACACTAACTCATAGGGAGAATTTCTAATAGGAATTTTTCACGTTGAATGATAAGCCTAAAGAGCATTATTGAGTTTACTACTCCAATCCTTCCTATATTTACTAACTATTCATGTTAGTATTTTGGTAATTTTTATATTAGTAACCTTAGCTTGACTGTTGGCTTAGGGGTGGTATGGAGTTATTATTTATATTCAACCCCAAGCATTGTGTGAGTTTTCAAAAAGTAGAACCAGTGAAATAAGTTCCATTATTTGAAATTAACGCCCATGGCATACCAACCTTGTTTACAACATTTTGTTGTACAAATCATGCCACCGTAGAAGATGAATAGTCAGTGGCAGCAACAACTTCAGCCCATTTAGTGCAATAATCAACAGCCATGATGATGTATGTTTTTCCATTCGACATGGGGTTAATGGATCCTGTAAAATCAATCCCCCAAAGATCAAAAGGCTCCAATGGTTGGATCCACTATTAAGGCCCTTCCATGCATGTAGTCATCCCTCCATCGTGTTGGGATTTGTAACAGGAATAGAAGAAATGATGGACATCCCTAAAGAATGTGGGCCAATAATACCTTGCCATGAGGATCTTAATGGTTGTTCTCCTTCTAGCATAGTGGCCCTTACAAGGACCTTTGTGTGCATTCTAGAGGACTTGAAGTTGATATGTATTAGGGACATACCATTGGACCAACCCATCTACACAAATCTTGTAAACGTTGTCGCTAATTTTCATAAAGTGTTTGGGTTGATGATGAAACTGATATTTCTTCTTATGGTCCCATGCCTGTGGCATTTCTTGTGTGAGTAGATAGGAGAGGATGTTATCATACCAGTTTGTTTCCTTGGGATCTTGAGCATCAGCAACACCATCAAAGAGAAGTTCATTAAGAAATTAATCAAATAGTGGATCCTCATTGTCTTTGCTATCCAATCATAATTGAGACAAATGGTCAACCACCACATTCTCGATCTCCTTTCAATCAACCATTATTAAGTCAAACTGCTAGAGGATCACTAGCCCCTATAGGACACAAGGGCTAATCATTGCCTTGCTCATCAGGAACTGGATGGCATTGTGATTAATGTGTACAAAAAATTTATTCCCAAGCACATAGTGCTTGAATTTTTCCAACGTATACACCACTTCCATGAGCTCCTTTTTAGTGGTGATGTAGCTTAGTTGTGCACCCACCATGCTTCTTCTTGCACAGTGGATGTAGTATGGCTATTTCTGATCGTCCAACTATGTAAGCATGACTTTCAAAGCATAATTTGATGCATCCATCATGATGTGGAATGGTCAAGACCAATCTAGTGCTTGTAGAATTGGAGTTTCCATGAGTTTCTATTTTAGTTGTTGGAAGAATGCTCACATTCCTTGGTCTAGAAAAATGGTGCATCTATCTTGGTAAGCTCCACCAATGGCTTTGTGATCTTTGAGAAGTTTTTAATGAAGTGCCTATAATAACTGGTGTGGCCAAGGAATGACCTCACATCTTTTACTATCTCTAGCTGTCTAGTTATTTTTAGGATGACCCTTACTTTTTTTGAGTCTACCTCCATCCCTTTATTTGAAATGCGATGGCCCAAGGCAATGCCCTCTTGGAGCAGTAAGTGGCTCTTTTGCCAATTAAGACTCAAGTTTGTATCCACACACATTTGAAGCACCTGCTCAAGGTGGTCTAAGGCTTGCTCAAAGGTAGCCTAGTATGTGGAGAAGTCATCCATGAAGATTGCTACCCTTCTACTGATCTATTGTTGGAAGATGCTGAGGACCAACTGTTGAAATGTAGTGGGTGCATCAGATAGGCCAAATGGCATTTTTCTGTATGCAAATGTTTCCCAAGGACTTATGAATGTTGTCTTGGCTTGGTCCTCTAATGTAATTTGGATTTGATTATAGCCACTGTAACCATCCAAAAAACTATAGTAACAATGCCTTGCAATAGTGTCTAGCACTTGGTCCACAAATGACAAGGAAAATTGGTCTTTGTAAGTTTCCATATTCAATAGCCAAAAGTTATATAGACTCTTCATTTTCCTCCTTTATTGGATACAATAATGAGTGAGCTAACCCACTTGCTATCTGCAATGGGATAAATGAACCCAGCCTTGAGGATTTGCTTAATCTTCTCTTTGATGATTTTCTTGAGTTTTAGGTTTAAGTGTCTTTGTGGTTGCCTCTTTGGTTTAATGGAGGAGTCCATGTAGATTTTGTGCTAGCATATCTTAGGATCAATTCTTGTTTGCTCATGATATGACTAGGCGAAGGCTCTTGACCATTTGTTCACAAAATCTAACTATTTCTTTTTTGTTTAGGAGCAAGTGTGGCATTGATAATTACTAGCTTGCTATTATTCAGAAATGCATACCTCATCCTTGCCATTAGAGCTTTAAACTCAAGCAGCTCTTATTTGAAAGTTTCAAGGATCTCCAACTTGTCCATGCTTTCAATGTAAGAGCTAGTGAGGCTCTCAACTGGTTCCATGCATATTATTGATCCAACCTCATTATTTGCTATCAACCACTAAGTACCTTCATGTTTAGTGGCTAATGCGTACAGACGCTTTTGAATTTCTATTATCTTTGCACATTGATTGCATGCTTGAAGTGATGTGTATTTGATGAGCTATAATCTTTGCACACAATGGCATCATGTGTCATTGTATGTGATGCATGAAACTCTCTTCTTCTCAATCTTTCCAAATTCATTTTTCTTAAAACTTTCCAAGGAAAGGTCTTAAATCCCCAACCTTGCATTGATGGTGCTCAGCTATGCTCTCCCCATGATGATAGGAAAGTCCCCTTTGTAGTTCTCCATATGGATCACTAAAAAATCAGCAAGATAGGACTGTCCACAAATGGTGGTCACAATGTCCTCTACTAATCTCAAAGGAATAGTGATGGATTGGTCTACCAGCTCTAATATGATGTTGCTCTTTTTCAATGAATGCAAGTTCCAAGCTTTGTACATCTCCGATGAAGTTAAGTTAATTCTGAAACCTAAATCTAAATAGCCTTACGTGGTTCATTTTTGTTGATATGTAAGTACATAAGAGGACTCCTAGGATCATATCTCTTTTTGGGAAGATGGCCAACCTTGATCCAATCTGTGATCGCATGGGTCAACATGATAGTGTGCAGCAAGGAAGCACTTTGGTTTACAAGCTTCTCAATATGAATTTTAGAGGTTGAGGTAGTAGGGTTGGCAACCACTTGTGTTTGTGAGGGCTTCTTAGGGTTGTTGGTTTTGAAAAATGGGATTTTGCGAGGCTTGGATTCAGGACCACTTAGCTGAGGAGCCATCTATAAGTTTACTACCCTCATAGAATTTCTTTGATGTGGCTAGGTAGATATTTCACCTTACATGGACGGAGTAGGTGGTAGAGGAGTTGATGATGGTGATGCAAGAGCAGATGGCTGTTGAGGAGGATAGAAAGGAAATGGGGATTCCCCTTTTGGGGAAGGCACTCTATAGTACTTTAGAGGGTAGTAATGGTATGGAAAGGCGGTGTGACTAGAAGAGTCACATGGAAAGACTGGCTATTGAGCGTAGTACCCATAAGGATTAGGTTGGCAATAAGAGTACTGTTGCCTTGGAGATGGCATCCCCCATGACTATGGGTGCTACCATTGCTATTATTGTTCTTGAGGTTGAGGCGGCGCTCCACTCAAGCAGTAAGCTTGTTGGTGGAGTTGTTGTGGGTAGTTGCCTTGTGGATAAGGCAACATCCTGGGTGCTTGTTGTTTCACCAATCTAGGATTTAGAACATACACCCCAGATTCTTGTAAGTGGTCCAATATAGGGCAACATTTCTTGGGATGTTCGTATTGGCAAATGTCACATCCATTATTATCAAATTTTGAATCAACAACCTCTTCTACAACTACAGCTTTACCCTTATCTTTGTGATATTCTCGTTCAACCTCCTTTTTTTCCTTTGCTCACGACCACTACTTTCAAGCCTTACAATGGCCTCTTACCATTATTCTAAATAATGACTCTCTTCCTTGTGCAAGTGAATGATGGCTTTATCCTTTTGCAAGTGTATGGTTAATTAGTAACCTCTAAGGTAGATCCTATCCTATTTTGAATAAGTGAGCTTAGCCTACTCCTTTGTAACTAGTAGAAAGAAAATGTAAACAATGAATTCTTTCTCTTTAATCAAAAATGGAATTACTGATAACTTCAATGAACCTTCACAATTTAGATGTTTATTAATATTGCAGATCAAGAAACATAGAGGGAATGATAAATAAAGTTAGTAAGATAATCAAAATCTTAAAAATTTAAAAATTAATTTTAAATGAAAGCTTAAAATAAATTCAAATTCAAATTACATTTCAGTGATTCCTTAATTTTTGAAGGAGCTAATTTGTAGACATTAAAATGTGGTATTTCTATCAACATGTCATGTCCAATCTCAAAGAATATGAAGATTATTTAATTTGACCTAGATTGCATGGTTTTAAACTTACAACCTTAAATTATTAAGAGATGGATTAACCTAATCAATTAGGTCTCCTTACCATTAAGTAACCTCCACCAATATGATTCCTATAGTGAGATTGTGTATTTTTTGAGTTATGAAATCATCCAGTCATCCCTATGAAGTGAGTTGTCTCCACCAAATGTAAGTAGAAGATAAACAAATCATACTAAGTAGTAGATCACTTCAATCAACTATAAAGAATAGATAGGCATGTTATTCTCAAGTTGGTGATCACATTAATTGAAAGGAATGGTTATTTAATAAAGAGTCATAATAGCTTCATAGGTAACCTAATAACACATTTACAAATAACAAGTATAAACTATCTTCATCATAGTATTATAGAAAAAACATTGGGTTAAGTAATAAGTTGTAATGCCCTATTAATTTTGAATAATATCCTAAATAATTAATAGAAATGCTACAAACTTGAAGGATTTGGATTTAACCTTGATCTAACTAACTAATCGAAAATCATTTAACTAATAAAAAACTATTTTTTTAGAAGTATAAAAAATAAAATAACATGGTGTAACAAAATTTCATGCTATTTGCAAAAATAATTAAATAAAAATGAATATAAGAAAATGGAAATTAATGAAACCACTAATAAATGTTAGAAAATAAAATAAAATGCATAATTGAAAATTACATGAGAAGAAAATCCTAATGACACTCATTTTGCTTCAATCGGAATTCTATAAATAAAGTTATTCATGTTTGAACTTTATTAAATAAATAATATAAGTAACATTAAACTAATAATATTTAATAAAGTAATAATCTATAATAAAATAATATTAATTTTTCCTTGAACATATAACATGTGTTGAAATAAAAAATAATCCGTACAATGTCCTAGGCAATATGGCAAAGATGAAAATTTCATAACTATCATATTGTTATTTATATATTTACAAAAATAGGTTAAGATTGAAATATCCAAAATTTGTATAAGTTCTATATTTTATAAAAATAAAAAATATACAAAAATTATGTGTCAACCCCTAATGTTCATACTTGACAAAACTAAGCCCTTATCATCTCATGTTCATTTTCTAGTATTTTCATGGCTACTATAGGCTCTTTGCATTAAAATGGAGGAGTTAGAACCTCTTAGGTAAGAAAGATTATTTTATTTCCTTATCTATGAAGCATATAAGGTTTTGGGTCAAAAGTCAAAGGATGTGGGGGATGTTGAAACCTAAAAAAAATATTAATAATTAGAAAAATAATTTAGAGTACTTTACATGTTTAACATTGAGTAACAAACATGAAAAGCAACATGGAAAGTAAAAAACTTTCTAATTGAAAATGATGGTATAGATTATCAAATAAACTATCTATCACAATTAACCTTATGTTGAGATTGTTTGCAATTAGCATTAGCCCACTTCTTAATAGAAGTTTTAATCTTTGAGTTAACAGGAATGTTTTCAAATGAGAAGAAATTTCCCTATGGGTCATCTTTTGAACTAATTAATACTTTCTTTAGAAAAAATATTCACTTAGGCTTTTGTCTTCTCTAGATTTTTTATTTTCATTTAATCACTCTTAGCATTGATAATAACTTGCTTTTTCATATTTGCAAGTTAAGATTATTTTTTTCATATCCTTAATTTCAACATGTTTTTTCTTAACCTTAGCATCATTTTTTCTTAAGTAGAAAAGGACAAGCATTAGAAAAATTTCCTTCACAAGGAAAAAAGTTATAAAAATTAGAAAGATTATAATATGTGATTGGATGAATATAAATCTTCTTGTCTATTTGTAGTACCAATTCCTTTTTATAGTTAAAATGATTAATTTCAACAGAAAAATATATGCAAGAACCAAGTTGTGTGGAATTAGATTCCATATGCTTAATGGAATCAGCCAAGCTAACAATCTCCTACTCATTTTTTGATAAATTAATGGAATATTAAATAACTCAATAAAACATCATCCAAGCAAAGGTTTACCATTAAATATTAAAAATATTCCAAAATACAAGAATCATTGAAGGATAGGTTTTGATTTTATCATCATTGTTAAAATAAATCAATAAATCTTGGAATAAACTCATAACTAATATTTGATCATCCTACAAGTAATTCACTAATGGTTAAGTCTTGGCAATAGCCTCACTACTAATATCTTCAATGGCCTATGATACACACCTCAAAGGGATAGGTCTTGTTTATGCTTTACAACACACCATTTGACTCAATTGTTCAATGTCATGGTCTTAACTAAAACCTTAGTTGTTCATGAATTGTTGAATAAAATTCCAAGGTTGGAAGTCCATCTAACCTTTGTTCCTATAGGGTGGGCCCTACTAATGAACACCTCACTACTACATGTTGATGGTAATATCTCAAATATTTGCTATTTTCAATACCAACTAAGCAAACTTAGTCATGATATATAAAATTATATCCTTTTTCTCTTTGTGTTTCATTTTCAAAAGATTTCCAAAATAGCCAAAATTGTAAGAAAATCCCATCCTATACCAAGGACAATTCAAATAAGTATATAATATTCAAAAAGTAAGTTAGACAAAGTTTCCATATATCCTAAGAAATTCACCAAAAGATAGAAAATTATTTGGATAGATTTTCAATATAGTTTTAATGTAAAAGAAACTTAAAATAATAGAAATTTGATAGAATCCTAGCTTGATAATAAAAATAATAAAATAATAACAAAGAGTTGAGCAATGGGGAAGAAAAGTACAAAATCTATAAGAAAGTTGAACAACATCTTTCTCAAAATCTTTTTCTTTTACCACTTTCTCTTCAAAATGGTCACAACATTGTTTTCCTCTCCTCCAAACCCATGGTGATGAGCGGCAAGTGTTCCCTACACCCAACCATATGATCTACAAGCATCATAATAGAGTATGTCATGATTCATGGATGGGATTAGCATGGTATCTAGATAGTTAAACGTGAGATTATGGGTTGTTGTCTTTCCAACTATGCTCTTAGTGCATATGATTAAGCATAGCTAATGCATATAATAATGATGTTGTTGGGGCCATGAACAAAACTAATAACTAATAAAAATTAACTATTTAATCTAATTTAAAATGAAACTTGATGAGCGGCAAGGTATCCCTTTGCTCAACCATACGAATACGAGCGTCCATGCATGATCCAGTTGAATTCCAAAGACTAAGTGCTTATGCACCTTTACAGAACAAGGACGGGTTAGTTAATCGTTGTCTTCCCAAGCTTACTTGTATAGCACGATTGTATGGTTAAGTAAACTTGAGGTATACAATTTTTATATATTTTTGTATTTTATGTCATGGTGCTAAAAAGGGAGAAGTGAAATAATTAAGTAACTAACTTAATTTCACTAATTAACTATGCTCTAATTAGCCCTAACACCAGCATCCGTTCCCAGTTGCCGTACACATCTTGAACCAGTGTAGCACTACTGGGATTACCAAATGCTAATCGTTACTGGGTTACCAAGTGTTCCACGCATGTTCAAAGTGGTCGTACTGAGTGTGCTTAC
>MNCI01030241.1:364415-385507 GCA_015680685.1 Gnetum montanum | reverse complement strand
GGTTGTGGGTATGGCAGATACTGGGTTAGAGGTTTTTAACTAATAACTACCCAAGGTGTAGGGGTGAGATAGATAATAGAATGGAAAAATTTGTGACATGGCCCCCACGACTAAGAGCAAACCTCTAGTAGCAATAGGGTGGAAAAACTGAAGGAACAAGAAAGATAAAAGAAATAACAACGGTGAAGCCAATAAAATGGATGTCATGGATGGTGATGAAATGAGAAATGGTTGATTGCAAAGAATGTTTAAGGGAAAGAACTTAACAATTGTACCATAAAAGAATGTCAATGGGTCCTCCCCAAAGTAGGCTCATGCTTTTTATGCCCTAATAGACCCACAAACTAAAGAGTTCATACGCTCTAGGAATGACGTATGGAACAATGGTTAAGAACATACCCACAAGAAGTTACCAAAGATGAACAATGCCTCAACAAAGATATAGACTGATCATAAAACTGACAATGAGATGGAATATGGGAAGAAATATGGAAGGAGAGGAGAAAATGGAATGGAATCCCAAGCACGAGGTTGTGTAAAGTCCCTTGTGTATTATATGCTTATGGTGACTAAATAGAATTCATTCCAAATTCGGATTCAAACAAACCACATTCAGTGAGCTTGCATCAACACATTTGACCAACCCATCCTCTTGAAGCAACAAGAATGCATTCATAGAGTCACCACCATTCCAAGAATAGAAAGATAGAGAAGCAGAAAGCAAGAAAGGGCCTTAGTTAGAGGGAACCTTTAGGCATGGGTAACATGTCTTTCCAGTGCCATAACTAGTGTTTGTAGCCCATATTTCATTATTATGTCTAAGGGGTATGCTTTGAATTCTCACCAGGTTTTTTTTTTGTAAAATGTGAGAACCACACCATGCAAAGACTTATTTAATTCATTTGACTTCCTAATGTTTGGTCAACAGCGGAATGGTGAAAAGCCCATGAAAAGCATCCAAGTACCCAAGAGAATAGCTAGCACAAGTGCATCGAATCCCCTTGAAGTCACGCCCTTTTCAACCATTGAGTCCTTCCTTGGTTTGAAGAATACCTAGCCACCAATTCATTAATAATTCATTTAAGAAAAGGGATAGTACAATTCCAAAGCTAAGGGAGACCATAGAGTTGAATGGATGAATGGACGACATGGGCTCATTGCCTGTTTTATCAAAAGAACCATATCTTAGTATCAACATTGAAAGTCAGAGGTAAAAACCAAACATTAGCAATCAACATGATTATAGTCCAACCCACCATCGTGAGCACTTATTATATGACGAATGAAAGTAAATCAAACAAAGAAATAGTAAAAATGTGAATGATGGTGTAAAACAAAAAATGAGTAAAGACGAAAAATGTGTAAAACAAAAATGTGTAAACAAAAAATTCAAAAGGAACTGAGGGTTGAGAATAGTTAGCATTGGTGGCCATCTCCCCCACGACTGAGTTGGAAGGAGGAGATTCGAAATAAGGAGCAAGGTTGTCCACCAACAGAGGTAGTATTAGTACTGGCTATTTTAAGCTTATGGAAGGGTTTGGTTTGTTGGATGTTGACTAACAATTTCTTATTTGGGCTCTCAGGTTTGTGAATCATCATGGCACCTGAAGGAAAATTTTCATGAATAATATAAGGTCCTTCACACAGCGTTTGAAATTTAGTTCATTGTGGCACATGTGTGGGATTCCAGTGCAAAACCTTATCGCCTAGTTGATATTTAACTTTTCTAGTCCTTAGGTCATGACGTTGTTTGTTAAAGGCCTTGTGTAGTTCGTTAGATGATAGGGCAGCTAATCGATTTTCATCTAGAAAATTAAGGTTCATCAACCGTTCTTTCTGTGCTAGATTAAGGTCAAGGTTGTGATCACACGTCGTAGATAGTGTACGGAGCTCAGCTTGAATAGGAAGCGTTGGAAGTTTACCATACACTATCTCATAGGGAGAGTAGCCTATAAGGAGTTTCCATGTGGAGCGATATGCCCAAAAAGCATCGTTCATTTTGGTGCTCTAGTCTCACCTATATTTGTTAATGGTTCTTGTCAATATTTTCATAATCTCCGTATTGGTGACTTTGGCTTGACCATTCACTTGAGGGTGATATGTTGTAGTCAGCTTATGTTCCACTCTTAAGCGTTGCATCAACTTTCAAAAAGTTGCACCTGTAAAGTTTGTACCATAATAGAAATAAGTGCATGAGGCACACCAAACCTATTAATGATTCATTGTTGAACAAAGCATGCAATAGTAGATGATGTAAAATCCATAACAGTGGTTGCTTTTGCCCACTTTGTGAAATAGTTAACAACAACAATGTAAGCTTTTCCATTGGACATTGGTGTAATAGGCCCCATAAAATCGATTCCTCATATGTCAAAAGGTTCTAAAGGTTGAATCCATTGTTGTGGACCCTTCATTCTAGCAGTCATTCCCCCATCACGTTGGCAGCGTTCACAAGATTGGACGAAATGATGAGCATCCAGGAACAATGTAGGCTAATAATATCTTGCAAGCAAAATTTTAATGGCTATTCATCTCCCAGCATAATGACCCCCACAAGGACCCTCATGAGCATCTTGGAGAACTCATAATTGATCTACATCGGGAACACACTATCGAACCAAGCCATTGGAGCATACTTTATAAAGATGCCCGTTGATTTTCATGAAATACTTGGCTCGGTGTAGAAACTATTATTTCTTTTTAATGTCTAACTCTTGTGGTGTTTCTTGTGTAAAGAGATAGGTAAGAATGCTACTATACCAATTTGTCTCCATGGTTAATTGATTATTTACTACACCTGCAAAGAGGAATTCATCAAGAAAGTGATCAGAAAGCAGATATTCATCCTCTTTGTTGTCCCATCTTAATCGAGATAAATGATCAGCAACAATGTTCTCGGTGTCATTATGATCTATCATCGTAAGATCAAACTCTTGTAAGATTACGAGCCATTGTATGATGCGAGGGCTCACTATTGGTTTATTCAATAAGAACCAAATTGCACTATGGTCTGTGTGTACAAATACCTTATAGCCCAATACATAGTGCCTAAACTTATCTAGTGCAAACACCATAGCCATTAATTCTTTTTCCGTTGTGGTGTAGTTGAGTTGTGCACTAGCAATACTTCAACTTGCACAGTGAATGTAATAGGGTCGTTTCTAGTCATCTAACTGTGTAAGTACGACTCCTAGAGCATAGTTGGATGCATCAATCATTATGTAGAATGGTTTGGACCAGTCAAGAGCTTGTAGAATAGGTGTTTCTACAAGCTTCTGCTTCAAGATTTGGAAAGCTAATTTACATTGCTTGATCCATTCAAAGGGTACATCCTTTTTCGTTAGTTCAACCAATGGTTTTGCAACCTTTGAAAAGTTCTCAATGAATCTTCTATAATAGCTAGTGTGTCCAAGGAATGATCAGATGTCTTTTACAGTTTTAGGTTGACATGTGATTCCTTGGATGACTTTAATCTTTTCGGGGTCTACCTCTATCCCTATTTGTGAAATCTTATGCCCTAATACTATGCCTTCTTAGACCATTAAATGGCATTTTTGCTAGTTGAGCCTTAAATTGGTTTCAACACATCATTTTAGTACTTGCTCTAATCAGTCCAATGCTTGATCAAAGTCCCTTCCATAGGTGGAGAAATTGTCCATGAAGACCTCTACACCATTCCCTATTTGCTACTGAAAGATACTTAGAACCAAATGTTGAAACGTTGCAAGGGCATTGTTGTCTGTATGTAAATGTCCCCCAAGGACTTGTAAACATAGTCTTGGCTTGGTCTTCTAGTGCCATTTGGATTTGGTTGTATCCACTGTACCCGTCCAGAAAACTATAGTAGCGATGCCCTGTAATGGTTTCTAAGAGTTGGTCGACGAATGGCAACGGAAAGTGGTCTTTGAATGTTGCCATGTTCAGTAGCCTAAAGTCTATACACACCCTCCATTTACCTCCCTTTTTGAGCACAATGACCAAGGGACTAACCCATTCACTATCAGCAATGGGGTAAATGAACTTGGCTTTTAGAAGTTGTTCAATTTCTTCTTTAACCACTTGCTTCAACTTTGGGTTCAGTTGCCTCTACAATTGTCGTCGAGGCTTCATGGAGGGGTTAGTGTAAATTCTATGCTGGCATATCTTAGGGTCTATTCTAGTTAATTCGGGATATGACCAAGCAAAGGCTTTCGACTATTTGTTTACCATTTACAGTAGTCTCTCTTTTTGTTGAGGAGCGAGGTTAGCATTAATAATTACCAATTTTTCATTTTCAAGAAATGTATACTCCATACCGATGGGCAACGGTTTTAACTCAAGGGGCTCTTGCTTAAAGTTGCCAAGGATTTCCAACTTCCCCCAGTTGATACTTTCAGTGTCGATACATGGAAGTTGGTGATGGACTTGCTCTAATGTATCTATGCTATCAATGTAAGTGCAAGTCAAACCATTAGTTGGTTCCATGCATATAGTTGAATTGCTCTCTTGGTCAGCTGTCAGCCATTGGGTGCCTTTCTGTCTTGTGGTTGTTGCATACAAGCATCTTTGTATGTTGGTTACTTGTGCACACTAGTTGCATGCAAGCAATGTTAAACGTTGTACAAACTAGGACTTCTGCACGTAATTACACCCTGTGTCACTATATGCGATGCATGGAACTTTCTTCTTCTCGATCTTTCCAAATGTGTTTTCCTTTGATATTTCTAGGGAAAGATCACGTATTCCTAAGTGTGTGTCAATTTTGCTTAACCATGCTCTTCCCATTATGATTGGGAACTCCCCCTTTCCATTGTTAACTTGAATCACTAGGAAGTTGGCTGGATACGACCACTCACAAACAGTGATGACAATGTCCTCCACTAGTCCTAATGGGACAATGATGGACTGGTCAGCTAGCTCTAAACGTATGTTACTCTTTTTCAATGGAGGCAAGTTCTAGGCTTTATACATTTCTTGAGAGATTAAGTTGACACAAAACCCTGAATCTAAAAGAGCTTTGCATAGTTCATTCTTAGCGATTTGTAGATATATAAGAGGACTTGCAGGATCAGAAAATTTCCTAGGAAGGTGGTTAGCTTTAATCCAATCAGTGACGACATGAGTCAACATAACCATATGTGTTGGGTGCGATTTTTGGTTTGAAGGGAGTTCTGAAGATTCGAATGATGGTGATGCATTTGGAGGATTAGCTGCTTGTGGTTGTAAGGACTTAGTTGGATTGTTGGTTCTAAACAAAGGTCTCTTCTTTGTGTGGTTATCTGAACCAACAGTAGATTAAGGATTAATAGGCCTTGTAGTGTTACGTTGCTGCGGCTGGGCAGGGAGCTCACCCTACATAGCTGGAGCAGGTGGTAATGGAGATATGGGTGGAAGAGATGCAACCGAATGAGAGGAATAATATGTTTGTGGAACATCACCCCTAGGAGAAGGAGTTCTATAGTACTCACAGGCTTAGTAGTAAGGCTAAGGAGCAACGTGACCTGTAGAGTTACGTGGAGAGATTGGCTGCTGCACATAATATCCATATGGGTCAGACTGACGATAAGGATACTATTGTCATGGTGGTGGCATTCCCCATGATTGTGGGTGCTGCCATTGTTGATACTGCTCACTTGGTTGTGGTGGAGTTCCACTTGGATAATACGTCAAGGGTTGGTGGAACTGTCTTGGGTTACCTTAAGGATAAGGTAATCTTCGGGGTGTTTGCTTTCTGTTTAATTGTGGGTTAAGTGCATACACCCCAGACTTTTGCAAATGTGAGATTATAGGGCAACATCCCTTAGGATGGTCATATTGGCATATCTCGCATCCACTATCATTATCTGTATCTGAATCCACAACCTCTTCGATGATGGCAACTTTGCCCTTACCCTTGTTACGTGCATATTCATCTTCTTTCTTTTTTCTCCTTTCTCAATCACTACTTTGTTCCCTAGACTCCTTTACTATTTTAAGAATGATTTGAAATTTATTATCTAGGGAGTCCCACATTTGATCTACCTTTGTCGATACTTCTAATGCAAATTTTTGAATGGGCAAAGTTTTCTTATTCATCATCTCTTTGAGTGGTGACTCTTTTTCATCCTCACAAAATCTAACTTCCTTCTTTCGGAGGGAAGGATCTTTGTTATATTCTTCCACACTCTCTCTTTTCCTTAACTCGCCTTCCTCTTTAGCAACTTGCTCCAACAATTTTTGTACTTGATGGGTCCTAGGCTCAAATAGCCTTCCTTAGGCATAAGTCCCAAGGGTTCCTTGCATTTCGTGCCTAAGCCCATCTATGAGATGGCATAGTTGTTCCCTCTGCGAGTAACCATGGCTTGGGCAATGATGTAACAATGCATAATATCGGCCCATGTTAGCATCCATGGGTTCATGTCCTCTTTGTTTTCATCCTTGGATTTGCTTTCGCAGGTTGGACACTCAGGAGTACATTTGATACTTATCATTGAACAGTTCTAACATGGTACTTCATCGGTGAATGGACTCCGGTTCTAAGGACCGGTACTAGCTTTTCGCTTCCTTGATCAATGTCCATGAAAACAACTTGAGTTTTTGCCACTCGTTTTCTATGTTTTGCAAGACACATGCATCGTGCAATGCTTGCAAATGATTTTAAGGATCAGTGTTGTATCCCCCTTCAAATCGTGGGATATTGTTCATGTCCAATATTTTGATCCTACTATCTTTTTGGTGCCTTGTTGGGATTCTAACAGCCTCAGTTATATTTAGCATACTTCAAGTAGCAAGTAGGGGTTCATCGTGATCGTATTCTCTATGACGTCTATGATGCCTATGTTGTTCCCTACTCTCCCTCCTTTCGTGGTGTGTTTCTCTAGAATGCCCTCGTCCCCTTTCTCGACTGTTTTGTCTATTATTCCTATTTCACCTACCATTATCCTCAAGGTCTTTCCCTATGCGATTGCATTTCAATCCTAAAGAAGAGGGGGAAGGAGATGATGGAGGTAAAGAGGGAGGAGGACCATCACCATGATGGTGCCTGC
Organism: Gnetum montanum; assembly: GCA_015680685.1. Taxonomy (NCBI): domain Eukaryota; kingdom Viridiplantae; phylum Streptophyta; class Gnetopsida; order Gnetales; family Gnetaceae; genus Gnetum; species Gnetum montanum. Next base: position 378,503 of record MNCI01030241.1, on the reverse strand, counting down.
TTTCTTCTCTTCAATGATCGTGACCTCGATCACTATTACGATCAGAATGTCCATCTTTGTTATGTGTTCGTGTTCCTTTTTTGGACCCTTTGTGTCCGTCGATACCAGAACCTAAGTTATGGATAGTTGAGTGAAGATTCTAATACACAACCCCTTGACCGAAGTCAATGAGAAGAACATCATTGTGTGGAAGACCTCCTGAGGCAAGTTCACCACCCTCATTTTCAGCTATGACATATGGGACATCTAGTGATCACTTTCCCTTCATAGATTTATGATGTCTCTCCTATTGTAAGTCCCTTTGATGTTGTGCCTCTATGGGTTGATACTTTCTCGAGTTGTGTTCATGCACAACGTACTTTGCTTGTAAGTGCTACATACCAATTCGTGTAAGAGCACGAAGAAGCATGCTTGGGACTAAATGATCAAGAGGTAACACTATGTTACCTTCTAAATCATGCCAACACAATTGTTCATCCTAGCGGAGGATAAAGGTAAAGTTTGGTATATACTCATCGGGATGAACGTATACCACATGAAACTGTTGGGGCACTGGCAAGTCATCATATGTACTACACCTCTTATTGTTCATTGTGTCAGACCTAGGCGGTGAAACACTCTCGTAAAAGGAAGGAGACATGATTAATTCTTCAATGTGCAACACTTTTCTCTTCTCTTTTCTAATAATTTTAAAATAACCAACCCCAAGGGTTCGTTCCAACAATGGGAAGATTTCCTAAATTCTATTTAGCGCACAAACAACAACATCCTCGGCAATGGCGCCAATGATGAGTGGCAAGGTATCCCTTTGCTCAACCATACGAATACGAGCGTCCACGCATGATCCAGTTGAATTCCAAAGACTAAGTGCTTATGCACCTTTACAGAACAAGGACGGGTTAGTTAATCGTTGTCTTCCCAAGCTTACTTGTATAGCACGATTGTATGGTTAAGTAAACTTGAGGTATATGATTTTTATATATTTTTATGTTTTATGTCCTGGTGCTAAAAAGGGAGAAGTGAAATAATTAAGTAACTAATTTAATTTAACTAATCAACTATGCTCTAACTAGCCCTAACACCAGCATCTGTTCCCACTTTCCGTACACATCCTGAACTAGTGTAGCACTAATGGGATTACCAAATGCTAATCGTTACTAGGTTACCAAGTGTTCCACGCATGTTCGAAGTGGTCATACTGAGTGTGCTTACTTGGGAGAATTAACAGGGTGAGAGAAAAAACATTAGTTAACTACAAAAAGCATTAAATAACTGTAAATAACATGAAGGGTAAGAGATAATCTATTCTGAATGCTGCAAGGGTTATCATAAAGTTTGTTTTTATTTCAGGCCACAAGGTGTGCTCAGGTACACAATGCTCGAATAAAGATTTGTTCGCTTTATGACTCCTACTGCGGGCACTCAGAAATAATTCTAACTCTGAGAAGGAAAAAGTGCAAGAGTTTGGGTAAGGGACTAAGAGACTAAATTAACCTATTGCCAAACGAAGTGCACCCGCCTCTTATTTATAGGTGACGAGACAGGCTCCAACATCAAATGTTTGATATCGCTTGGCAAGCTTCGATATCATAGTTCATCAAAACTAAACCATAGACTAGCCTATGACAATGAGTGTTCATTCCCAATTTAATGTACATGTTCTAAACTAGTGTAACCATCGCTAGGATTACCAAACAACATGCTACTAGGTGTGCCAAGCAATATCACTATTGGGTTACCAAATAGTCACATGTTATGTTTGAAACTAGTTGCACTTATTCTACCGATTTTTATGTATGAGGGAAAAGTAAATATTAGGATAACTGCATAAAAAATAAATTACATTGAAAGTAAATTCTATTCTAAGTCCAAGTCCTATAATAAATGGGAATTGATCTCAATGTTATTGTCATTCATAAATCATGTTTAGGTACAATCCACTTGAATAAGAAATCATACAACTGATTTAGATTCACACTTTAGGTACTCACTAATTGTTATAAGAAATGAGAAATGAAATTGATAAAGTCTAGCTAACTATTGATCAAATGATATCATAAATGTGGTAGGTGAACTACATTCATAGGTATTTATTATATTTGCAACATCACATTTACAATATAGCATCTAGGGTATCCAAAATGATCAAATTCTAACACCTAGGATGATTATTCTTATTATTAGTTACAATAATGTTTAAAAAAAAGGGATGTTAGAAAACCTTTAAGAATCATACCCTTAGCTACCATAATAGAGAGAGCAATTTTAAAAGATCATAGGTGTTTGAACATGTGAAAACAAAGGTCTAATTTGCAAGATATCACAAATGCATCAGAATATTGAAAATTATAATGATTAGATATTCAGATTCTGAAATAGCTAATAAATAGGAAATTTGAAAAACATTGAACATAAAAGCATTAAAATTTAATCAAAATTGATGAGAAGCAATCCCAAAATTATGCATGAATTTAGAGAAATTCCCCATGATATCCTTAAATGTGTGAGCTTAGTTTGGGACCTTGATAAACAAAAGTCATGCAGGTGGATCCTCCTCGAAGTAGGTTCTTGCCCATAATGCTCTTACATAGCCACTTCTATTAGTGTCTTTGGGAATCTTAGAAGTTAATTGTGGATCACGTTCTTGTTAAAAAAAACAGACAACTAACTTGGGATGACTCTTGCACTATGCTACATAAAACCATAATATTCATAATTGCACCATGATAGTAAGGTAAGATGGATCAAGTAGGGATAGCAAAATTGGCACATGTCATACCTTACAAAGATCATAATGGATCTCGTGTGTGATGCATGATTAAAATGATCATGATATCTATTTGTCGAGATTTCAAACCAATTCCAACCACTACCAATGACATCACATTTCATCATCTAGGGCCTCCTACCATGGGACCATTAGCCACCACATGAAGATAACACCATTTCATGAAGAAAAAGTAGGAAACATGCATTAGAGTTATTAGAAATAATTAATTAATTAATGATTAATGTTCAGCTTATGGACCTTGACCATTGGGTAGAGGTACACCTTCAAGCATTGGTCACATATCTTTCTAGTCGTACTTCAAGAATGATTTATTTATGAATTAATTAATTCATTATTTTGTTACCCTTGCTATAGGACTATCTTTGAGCATGGGTCACATGCCTATCTAGTGACATAACAAGGGAAAGATTGTTTTTAAATAGTATTTTCCAAAACAATAGAAACATGAGTACTAATGCATCAACATGAGTGAGTGGAACCCATGGTAAAAGTCCAAGGAATCAACAAATCTCCTTGATGTCACATCCTTACCTATATCCTCTTGCTCGTTCCTCCTTTCTTTAAAGCCTAGCAATCACAAATTTATTAAGTTTCTTAATATGATAGGAACTACATTATTCCCATGACAAGGACCTCTTATTAGTAGAAATGGAGGGATGGATGATGTGGTCTCACTACCATGTACATTCATTCCTCCTATAGTTTGATGCCATAGGGCAAAATTCCAATAAGTGGTATTGATTCCTTCATCATGATAGATAATGTTAGTAATAAGAACATAAAAAATATTTGGAAAAAATATAAATGACTTAAGAAAATATAAAATTATAAAGAAATGAAAAATAACCAAAAATGGAAAGTGTATTAAGAATTGGAAGATTTTAAAGAAGTAGAAAAATGACATAAAATTTAGAAAATATTATAAATAGAAAAATAATAAATATTGTAACATAAAAAATGAAAATGCACTTATTAGTTCTTAATTCAAGATTAGACATCTTTGTAATGGTGTTACCCTTTTGAAGCACTGTTCAACACCACCTGAGAGACCAAAAACAACAATAAGAGCAGACTTAAGGTGGACTATGCCTCAAAGCTTAGAATACCTACAAACACATCATAGAAGCACACAACATATTAGTTAAAGGTTAGAGACGCATTAAATATGCCATAAGCAAATGAATATACAACCAGATCAATGAGATGTGCATACCCACATAAGCACACACATGATACTAAATCCCATAGAGAGCTAAGATAATTCATACTCTAACGCATCTAGCCCTAATTCCTACTCTGAAGAGAAGAGTGATGACTTGAACCAAGGAGGCAAAGCCTCCCCAATAAGCCTACATATCTGTATGATGAGGTTCAAAAAGGAATCAAGGCCCATGTACCCATCCATGAAGACTTTGACATTAAAGCCTAAAAGTAATTTTTAAATCATATTGTGTTCAATATCTCAAGATCAAGATCAGCCATCATCATGATGAACCAAGAATAAGCACACACAAATCCTGATAAAGTTAAAGAAAACGTTAAGGGGTCAAAATCACTCACCCTTTACCTTCTTCTCCCTTGATTTCACCAATGTTGTACAGAGCGTGCCTCCAATTGTCAATGAGTTGGGTGGAGTACCTGTTTTTGTCTACGATCTTCTGGAAGCCCTGCCCAAAAGCTCCTTGCAAACGTCAAACGTCGAACATCACAGGGTTCTACATCATAGAAGATGGGAATGAGCTTAGATTTACCCATCTCGTATTTGTCCACCATCATCTGCAGTTCTTTAAGACACCACACAGACTCTGCGAATCCCCTCGAAAGTAAGCAGACATCAACCTTCCTCAATGGCCAAAGGAAAGCTCTCCCCACTCTGCAACTCTTCTTTGTCAAGAAACGCCTCAACTCCTCTGTCACGCAACCGATCATCCATGTGATAGGCCAAGGTACCCTTTGTATCAGGGCCTCTGACTGATGAACACCTCGAACTTTTGGTTACTGCTGCTGCTACCCTCACAAGTTGAGCATGAACTGTTCTCCGCCATTTGCCCTGTTTCAACAAGGGCAGATACAGAGAAAAGGGTATGACCTGCAGAGAATTCAGCAAAAACCCTATGCAGCTATGCCAATTCGCAGCTAAAACCAAGCAGCACACAAATATACGATCAAATATGTCTTCAGAGCCTCCTTCCTTTGATAAGCTAAGTTGGAGTTTTCCTAATCGAATGAATGGCATGACAAAGCAACGCGTCCGGATGACGGCAAAAACGGCTGATGGGAAAAAGGTACTCTGCTTTTAACGGCGAAGGTACCAAGCAAATAAAGTCTGAAAATTCCAGGAAGTTGCTTCCTGATTGGTAAGCTGTAAAAGAAAAAGGTCTGTAGCCTGACGATGAAGTGGAATCTCGGACTTTTATTTCCTTTGACGAACGAACCTTCCGGATCTCTTGATTCTTTTCAGTTTTATTTTCTTTGATTTTTTCATCGTTCCACTGCCGAGGAGGCAGACCCTCTACTGTTTTATCATTCATTAACATATATTTCTGGCCCTTTTTCAGTTCTGGTAAAGAACAAGGAAGCCAATTGATCCTTGATTCTCTATGAAAACCGGATGAGGATGTTTTGTATTTCAATTTCCTTGATAATGGTGAAGCTGCCATGACCCTTCAGAATTTCTTTATTTTCTGTTGCTTTGCAACAAGAAAAAGGGGTTAAAGGGTAAATATTCAGTTCGTTAGTACATCGGTGAAAACGCAAGCCTTACCATGAGAAAAATAAACATTTTACCATTATTTGAGATGATGGCCCCTATCATTTTGGAACTTAAGTATGGCTATTTAGTACCGTCAAAGGTAAACGCTATCTCATTTTCAATCCCTTAACTTATCCTTCTTTGTTACTCATAGAAAGAAGAGGCCAACGAGAAATTCCTTCTCATTCATCAATAAGAAAGATAATAATAACTTCAATGATGATGTTTTGAATTTTAGTTTTTGTTGGGCCTATGAAGGGACCAAATTTCTTTGGAACTTTTTTTATTTTCATGACAATGTAATTGAATCCAAATAATTAGTACCCTACATGGTAAATCCTCTATGATCTTCATCATCCTACCTCTACTTCAATTTTTTAGGTAGTAAAATCAAGAGGAACAAAATGGATTCCTCCTTCATTTGTTAATGTTAAGATTAATAATAATATTGATGATTTTGGGGATTTATTTATAACTTTTCCCAAGAAAAGAAAAAAGATAAAATAGATAATACTTTCACACACCTTCATGCATTATTGCAATAGTTTTTAAAACATGGTTAAAAGAATTAGGAACAAAGAAATATTAAGTTACCTCTTACTTTTAATCTAACTAAAGGCTTTTCTTTTTTAATTTTTTACCTTTAAACTAAGACAATGGTAGATTTTGTAAAGCATTGATTTGTCTAAAATATTTTGGTACTAGTGATAAGTGGCTCAAGTGGTTGGCTCATTTCTTGTTAAGCAATATTTTGCTAGTTTAGGTCACACTTAACACCTATGGTTTCCTTATTGCTACTTGATTATTCTTATCATATTCATTAACTTGCTTTTTTGTTTGTTTAGCTTTGAATTGTTTTTTTCTATCCTTAGCTTCAACATGTTTTTTCTTTTCCTCGGTATCTTCTTTCTTAAGTAGAAAAGAACCACTCTATAATACAATATTTGTAGGTAATCCAAAGCATATAACCATATGGGTAGAAGCAGTGTCATCACATCATTAACTATGCAAAATGTTGAATATGAGAGGAAGTTGGTGAATATAGAAAACTTATCCAATGACATCATTGCTCTTCCAATTACAATGTACCTAGTAAAGCACACAAATCCTATCCTATAGTTTTCCAATTACAATGTACCTAGTAAAGCACACAAATCCTTCACTATTTGAGAATTAACAAGCCAATAACCATGTGTCATGCTATTTCATATAGGGATGAATCACCATCCACATAATTTTTCCATCACCCAAATCAAAGCCTTAATGAGAAAAGTCTTGAACAAAAAGCTAAGACTTTGAAACTTACATGAAATTTTCATGCTTGCATCACTACACAAAAAAATGTCAAGGAAAATAGAACAATTTAAAACATTGTCAATTTTCTTCTCTGGATCATGAGTTGACCTATTAAGGCATCATTGGCAAAGGATCCTTGAATGAGAATCTAAGTGTTGTTTAACTACACACAAACACATGATGATAAGTGGCAGAGTAGACCCTATGTCTAACCATATAGATTACAATTATTCATGCATAATCTGGTTGAATTCCATGTGCTAAGACCAATTTATATTCCTTAGATAATTAAACATTGGATAGTTAATCATTGTCTTCCTAGTCATACTTACGCAGGTCTTAAGTCATATGGTTAAGTGTGATTAAGTCATATGATTAAAATATTATCTATTAAAAATATTAATCTAAGTGTAAAGAAGTAAATTTAAACTAGCCTAGGCATAAAGCATCTGTTCTCAACTTGTTGTACACATCTTGAACATGTATTAATGTTGTTAGGTTACTGATGAGCAGTGAAGAGGTACCCCTATGCCCAACCATACAAATCACAAAGCATTCATGTGCAATCTGATCAAATTCCGCAGACTCTATAGTTTCTAGTGCACTAGTCTTCTAGGCAATGAACCTTGCTCTAAGGTTGTTCGTTGTCTTCCCAATTATACTTGTGATGCTCATGGTATGGTTAAGTGTAATCGAGGCATATGATTTTTATTGTTTTATGTTCATTGGTGCTTAAAGAAAGAGATGAAGTAGTTTAATGACTAATTTAATTTAACTAACTAACTGATCTCTAACTAGTCCTAACATAAGCATCCCATCCCACTTTCTGTACACATCTTGAACCCACGAATTCACTGTTGGGTTACCAAGCACTATGCTACTAGGCATACTAAGCAATAACGCTATTTAGATTACCAAGTGAATACCTGTTATGCTCGAAGCGATCGTAGTTATGTATTTAATCTATCTAGCTTATCTTGCTTAATTAGCTTAATTACGACAAAAAATTAAATCGATAATTGAAAGCATTAAAGACATGAATGAAACATCTAAACTATCCATAATGCTACAAGGTTTATCAAGAAGCTCATCTTTATTATCGTATACATTGTCGCACTCAGCTACAACAATGCTCGAATAAAGATCCATACACTCAATGACTCTTGTTGCAGGCACTCAGGAAAAATATTCTAACTTTTGAGTAAACAAACTACAAGAGCTCTACTACTACTATGAATTTGATTCCCATAAACATGGCTAGGAGCTCATATTTATAGTTTTTTCTCTAGGGCTACATCAACGGGGCCCTATCAACATAGCAAACACTACGTCGACATCTCCTCATCGATGGGGCAACACCATGTAAATAGGGCCCCATCAACAGAGGCCCATCAACAAGCCCACGTCAACAAGGGTTTGTCAACACGACACTTTAACACTCATCATACCCCCATGAATGAATGAAAACCTATCCTGGAGTTCCCTTACAAAATTGCGAAGGTATGGGATTATTGACTAACTTTGAACAAAACAAACTGACTTGAAAAAACTAACTACTTGAGTGTACAGATCAACAAAATTACAAAAAATTGTGGTATTCATGAGACAAAATTGAACACCAAGACATGACTACACAAAAATTGGATAGCACTTTCTTTGATGACGTGAAGTCAATGGAGAAGATTAAACAATCCCAAGTCGTGGAGGCTCCCGAGGCTCTGAAGGACCTTCACTGACTTCAAACACATGTAGTAGCTAAGGTGGCTGCGGCTGTCCTACTATGGTTGCAACCTTTAGTGAAAGGTGAAAGGTATCAAGCAATGCCTTCATCTCTCCTCCTTACTCCGGGGATCATTCATAGTCTACACGACATCACCAATGTGGGATAGAATAAGGACATCCCATGGACAAGGCATTATTGGGAACATCTCCTTTACATTAACAAACCAGGCAGCAAATTGTTTGTGTTCAATGTCAAATGCCTTGATTGTGTTCTGCAACTCCTGGTAGTCGTTCATTCTCCTGGAAAGGTTCTTGGCAATTGATCATTGATCTGTGACGCATGCCTTAAGAACTTCGAATTTAGTGTTAGCCACCACAAACTTGTCCTTGGTGTCCTTGTAGTGCTTGAACTCACCCTTGTACAGTAAGTATGAGCTAGCCACCTGCTTCTCCAACTTAGACTACAACCATCCAATAGTCAACATGGCTAGATTTGCATAACGAATATTGGCAAGCTCCATGTACTCTATCATCTCCCCAATCTACAACTCCTTCATGCAAATTTCCACTTTATTGTAGGCATCTATCCCATCAATGATGGATTTTCAAACTTCTCTACCTTGTTGGAGTTGTTGGAGGACTTCATTTGCTTTTGCCTTCACAAACTAAATGTGTTTTTCATTCACTTCTTTCTATAGACCAACCTGCTCCTTGTAATGATATTTAACTTTCTCAAACTTGAGAGCTTCAGATTTCCAAGTGGCTACTTCAATTTTGATTTTCTAGTAAAGGCTATAGACTTCCTCCATGGAGAGATTCTTATTCTTTGCTACCAATCTCCTTAATTTTTTGTTTGCTCTAGCTAGTTGCTCCTACTGTTGATGGATGAAATTTGTTAATTGTTGCTTGTGTGCATCAACATTTTATAGGCGATGATTTTCTATGGTCAATTGTACATTCTCTTGGCGAGTCTAATCCAAGGCCTTCTAAATCATGTGTTGTGTGGCCTCTACCAAGGATCGATAGAACACCACCATCTCCATTGCACCCTCAACCCCTTTAAGTTTGGTTTGAAGCTGTTGCATAGCTTCATCTCTTCTAAGTTTCAGGTTGAGGAATACAAGATTGACAATCTAGGCTCTTAGTTTGGCAACTTCTATAGCCAGGCATTCATTCTACTCCCTAGCTATTTCAATTTGCCCCTCTAATATGATATTCTTGCCCCTTACCTGTAGCAACTCCGACTAGGTTGCAGTGATGTTGTCTAGAAGATCAAAGACATCTAAAAGCGATTACCTAGTTCTTACCAGTCGATCTAGTAGTTCCTCATGCTGTGCTGCATTTATTTTGCTACTTATAGTTCCTACGAACATCTACACATCTTTGAGTGCAGTGACGTCTAGTGTAGATGCCATAGGTACATTGAGCATTTTGGCTATTTGATCAGTGACCACTTCTGTTGTTGTCTCCTGCCCTTGGTGCTGCATCACCAAATAGTTGCCCCTTCACCCTCCTCCAAGTGCATTGAGAAAGTTGCGACATTCCCAAAGATTTCTAGGAGTGGTTGTTATTTTGTGAGAGATATTATGACCTCTCTGGCACTTGAATTTGACCTCATGGGAAACTGAGTTCTTTGGGCTAAGAAAATAGGTCCACCCTCATGCATCAAACTAATTTTTTGGGCCACCTCATTAAGGTGACTCATAGTTCGTTTGTATATGGATGGGTCCTTGCCACTCATGCCTACTTTTTTCTCTTGTTCACTTAAGAGCCATTCTTTGTATTCTCACAACCAATGGGTGGTTGCAGTGATGTTTGGCACTATTTTCTAAGTGGCAAGTGGAGGTGGTGGTCGCTACTCCTCTTCTTGAATTGTAGTCATAGGTATCTTTTCCTTCATCATTTTTTCCCAGTTGGTGGCTAGGACAGAATTGACAGTGTCATTAGTGTAATGGACTATCCCTCCCTTTTGACAAAGTTTTCTAATGAGGCATGGAAAGGGAAGTGCCTTCCTTCCATGTTCATTTTCTTTAAACTGCTTTCCCATTTCCAAATAAATCAACTGCAGAAGGTTAACAAGGAATCTCCCACTAAAAGCAATGCATGCTTGGGCATAGAAGATGGTGATTTTGCTTGGCCTCACCATGGGATTGAGGTGGAAAGCCACAATCTTGTAATAAATTCTCTCTACCGATGTGGGCATGCTAAACTCCTTGCAGTTTCCATTGCACCCATTCTTTCATAATGCTTGGTTCTGCCTACATTAAAATTTCAGTAAGATTTGTTCCTGTTTTGGACAACCCAAGCACTATAGCAATGGCCTACACTGAGTAGGACACTGAGATGTCCTTGATCTTCATTGTTGCTTCAAGCTACTGATTATTCCAGAATATGAATGTCTCTCCCATGTACCACTCCCTGGTGGAAGTGATGATTGGCCACATGGGAGAGGCCTTTAACTAGTCTTGTACTTCTCTTGATGCATGCTCTAGGAAAGGGCCAAAATTTAACTCCTAGACCACTAATTCCTGGACCTCCCTTGATTTTATTTGATTCAAGAAAGCCTCTGCTAAGGTCACTTTGAGGTTTGTTGGTTGTGCTAGCATGTCATCCTAATGGGAGTGTTCTGTTGCTACTACTACTACTACTAGTTCTAGATTCTGTTTGATAGATTCCACTTCTACCCCCTCCCTAAGATGACCTATGACATGGGTTGCCAATGGTTTTTCTTGGGCCTTTTCTTGACCCCTTCTTGTTCTAGGTCATTTCTCCCTTAGTTGGGACAGTCCTACTTCTTGCGTGTGCTTCCCTTTTAGTGCCATCTATGATCACAACACATCCATGAATTAGTAGATGTAATGTGTAACTTTAAATTTTTGAGTACCCTTTCTCATTAATTAGTTGTTTACACTTTGGCTAAGGTTGGACCATGGTAGATTGATTATTTTATGATTATTTTATTAATTATTTATTATAGGTATCACCAAAGCTTGTTGGAAATGTTTAACTCTTGTAATTTGGTGTTTGATAGTTGATTTTTAGGGTAAACCTTGTGGGAGTTAGAAAAAAATCATCAAAATTTTTCATCCAAAAATGGCACATTTGTGGCCCTCACAACTAAGAGCTTACCTCTAGTAGCTGCAAGGTCAAAGAATGGAGTGATTTGGATAAATGATGAAGTTATGAGCTTTGGAAGGTTCTAGGCTTTAAAAAATTGAAAAAATCCTTTGGCATTTATGAGAAAATGTAAAATTTTCTAAGTGGGGTCATGCCTATTTATATTATTTTTAACATATGTCAATGGGGCCTCGTATATGGAGCCGATCAGCCAAAATTTTGAAACTTGAATATATCAAGAAATATAAGGAATTTTTCAATGAAATTGGGGTCTATGGAATCCTAAAAAAGCCAAGAATATGATGAAATCATTGAGGAGGATCATTGAAAGCTCAAAAATTGAAAATTTGATAGAGAACATATTTAATGAAAAAAATATGTAAATGAGCACATGGTGTGATGCAAAAGATGGGTGTACGAAAGAGTTTGTTTGCAAGAATGCCTAAGGATAAGGTGCTTAACGAACACCACTAAGAGATATGCAAGTGGATAATCCCCATAGTGGCACATGCCTTGTTTGCCCTTGCATAACCTCAACCTAAGAAGTCTGTGGGCCTTAGAGGTGATTAATGGTCAATGGAAGTTAAGGACTGAAACCTAGAAGATTCTACCTAAGAATTCAAATATGTCAAACCAAGATACAAAATCAAGAACATGTACACTGGTAGTGAGATGAGCTATGGTTAGCAGAGATGGATGATGTAGAAGATGGAATGGAATTCTGTACTAAGATCATAAGAAGTCCCTTGTGGAGTTCATGTTTAAAACGACCGAAGAAGATCCATCCTTAGTTGATGAGTCATGAATTGTTGGTTGCGATATCGCAGCCATGATATAATGTACACGATATCACATACGTGATATCACAACCTAGACGCGATATCACAGCCTGTCTGCTCATCTATAAATAAGAGGTAGGAAGATTTAGTAGGAAGTTTTTAGAGTTTTTTGGAAGTTAAGTTTCAATAGTTTTTAGTACGTCTATTTTTCCTCTCAACCCTTTTCTCCCAGTGCATGCCTGCAGTGTGATGATTGTAATTGTACGACATCCTTATTTGAGTGTGATGTACTTGGACATGCACATGACCAGCAATAAAGATCGAGATTACTTCATCATTGCAGCATCCACTTAGATTAATTATTTATTTAATTGTTATTGTTATTTACTGCTTTCTTAGTTAATATCTCTCTACCCTTATCTCCTAGTAACGCAGAATGAGTACAACTGAATCACGAGCATTTAAGCGTGACTACTTGGTAACCCAATAGCGTACTTAGGCCATGTGCTTGGTAATCCTAGTGGTAGTCATGCACAAGGTCCAAGATGTGTATGGATGATTAAGGAATGAATGCTCATCGCACTTAGGCTAGTTTAGATTCTCTCTCATCCTCTTTCCTAACTTAGTTGATATTAATTCCCATCATAACCAGGAGTAGCATTAGTGTAGGAACACATCATAGACCTCACTCTGGACTAAACCATACATGACAAAGCTAATACTAGTCTAAGTGGGAAGACAACGAACTGTGATCTAAGAGTAGCTGTCTAGATACTGGATCATGTGTGAAATGCTTGTATTCTTATGGTTGAGTGTAGGGGTATCTCGCCACTCATCATTAGTCTAGACCGAAACCAACCTCCTTCAGTAACTTCACATTGCTACTCCAAGATTAATCCACCCCCTCAAGACATGAGAGTGCTTCCACAAAACAACCACCATTCCATAAAGAGAAGAAAAAAGAGAGAGGAAGTGAGAGAGGGGCTTAGTTAGAGAGGATCTTTGAAAATCACACTTTTATTAGCAAAAATTTGAAAATCACACTCAAACAAAACAAAGTACAATATATAAGAAAGTGTAAAATATCTAAGAAAGACGAAAATGTACTAACGATGGTGTAAAACGAAAAATGATGTAAAATAGGAAGAAGTTTTAAAATCAAAAAGGTGTAAAATAAATAATTTACAAAATCAAAAATGTGGAAAACAAAAAAAAAGAAAAATTGAGGAGTCATATGGATGATTAGCATGGATGGGCATCTCCCCCATGACTGAGTTAGAAGGAGAAGATCTAAAAAATTAAGCATGGTTGTCCATTCATTAAGGTATTTATTACACTAGCTTACTTGGGTTCATGGAAAAGCTTCACTTATTGGATGTTGACCAACTACTTTTTATTTGGGCTCTCAAGTGCATCGCCAAGTCTATAAATAAGAGGAGGCTCTCCCTTGTTTCAAATTCTAGGCCTAGACCGTAGTGAAACTCTGGTAGTTTTACCTCTCCAGAGATAGAATAATTTCCATGTGCCCGTAGTAGGAACTCCAAAGTGAAAAGATCTTTATTTGAGCAAATATTGTACCTGAACACAAGTTTGTGTACGAAAATAAAGATGAACTTCTTGGATAAACTTTG
>MNCI01030241.1:340579-364373 GCA_015680685.1 Gnetum montanum | reverse complement strand
ATAGCGTTTGGTAGCCAAGGTTGCATTGGTTTAGGGTGTGAATGGTAAGTGGGAATGGATGCTGATGCTAGGTTAATTAAGGCTTAGTTAGTTAGTTAAAGTTAGTCAATTAGTCTCTTCACCCTTCACCTCATTAGCATAGGAGATAAAACATAAAAACTATAAAAATCATATACCTCAGACTTACTTAACCATACAACCGTGACAAATACAAGTAAGTCTGGGAAGACAACGAATGATTAACCTTAAGTGTTCTATAAGGCGTGTAGGCACTTAGTCTACGGAGTTCAACCGGATCGCACTTGTAATGCTTGTATTCATATGGTTGAGTGTAGGGGTACCTCTCCACTCATCACATGGCTAGTGTAAAATGTGATGCTAGCATATCCTTGGATTAATTCCAGTTAGCTTAGGATATGACCAAACAAAGGCTATTGGTCATTTTTTGATAATATGAAATAGCTTATCCTTTTGTTCAGGAGCAAGATTTGCATTAATCATAATCGGCTTACCATTGCTTAAAAATGCAAATTCCATGCCAGTTGGTAGAGTTTTTAACTCTAGGGGCTCCTTCTTGAAGTTATCAAGGATTTCCAACTCTTCCCAATAGGTATCATCATCTTCATCATCAAAGAGTTGGTGATGAACTTGCTCAAGTTTATCCATGCCTTCAACATACACACATGTCATACTCTTAGTTAGTTCGATGCATAATGTGTTACTGTTAAAATCAACTATCAACCACTGGGTGCCCTCCTATTTTATGGCTACTGCATATAGGCACCTTTGAATATCTATTTCTTGTGCACACCAACTACATGCTTTAATGTATGTACTCTTGATAGACCATATCTTTTGCACACAATTGCACTCATTATCATTATACGTTATGCATGGAACATGCTTCTTCTCTATCCTTCCAAATTCATTCTCCTTGGAGATTTCCAAGGAGAGGTCCCATATGTCCATGCATGCATCGATTGTGCTTAACCATGCTTTCCCCATAATGAAGGTGAAGTCACCTTTAGAGTTTTCAACCTTGATCACTAGAAAATTCACAAGATAGGACCACCCACAAACTGTGGTTACAATGTCCTCCACTAATCCCAAAGGGATAGTGATTAACTAGCCTACCAATTCCTAATGGATGTTGCTCTTCTTAAGAGGCAGTAGGTTCCAAGGTTTTTACATGTCATGGAAGATGAGATTGACATTGGAACTAGAATCAAGAGGAGACTTGCATGGCTCACGTCCAACAATCTGCTAGTAAATGAAAGGACTTTTGAGGTCAGATATTTTCATGGGAAGGTTACCAACCTTGATCCAATTGGAAATAGAATGAGGTAACATTAAAGTGCAGATCTGAGGTGGTGTTTGGTTTGAAGGATTCTCAAATGTCTTTGATGCAGAGTGATGAGCCGCGATATCATGTCGGCCCCTACGATATCACCTACATGATATCGTAGCCCGTCACCAGTTCTATAAATAAGAGACGACTTTCCCTTATTTCTCCATCTAGATCTAGACCCTTAGCCAAACTCTAGCAGTTTTACCATTCTAGAGTTAGAATAATTTCCATGTGCCCACAGTAGGAGTCTCAAAGTGAATAGATCTTTATTCGAGCAAATTGCACCTGAGCACACATTTGTGTACGGCAATAAAGAAGAACTTTCTGATAAACCTTGCAACATGTGGGCTAAGCTAAATAGGATTTAATTATTGTTAAATGTTTAAATGCTTTTCTAGATAACTAATCTCTCTCAACCCTTGACTCTCCTAGTTAAGTGCATTCAGTACGACCGCTTTGAGCACGTGTGTAATGCTTGGTAACACATTAACAAATAGCGTTTGGTAATCCCAACAGTGTTACACTAGTTCAGGGTGTGTGCAACAAGTGGGAATGGATACTGGTGCTAGGATGATTAGAACTTAGTTAGTGAATAATTAATATAAGTTAGTCACTTAGTATCTTCACCCTCTCCTTATTAGCATAGGCATTAAAAAGATAAAAGATATAAAAATCACATACCTCAAACTTACTTAACCATACAACCGTGACAATACAAGTAAGTTTGGGAGGATAACGATTGATTAACCTTAAGTATTCCATTAGGGTGCATAACCACTTAGTCCTTGGAGTTCGACCAGATCGCGTGTGACATGCTCGTATTCATATGATTGAGTGTATGGGTTCCTCGCCACTCATCATTGGCGCTGTTGCCGGGGACTTAGTTGTTTGTTCACTACGTAGAACATAGGAGATCATCCATATTGTTGGGAAGATAGAACGAACCCTTAGGGTTCATCAAGAAAAAAAATAAGATAATGGTAAACGACACACCGAATAAGACAAAGATGTCTTCTTCTTCGCACAAAAGTACTTCACCGCCTAGGAACAACAGAAGAGATAGTCAGCAGCACAACATAAGTATCCAAGATCTTCCAGAGCCTCAAAAATTCCATGTGGTATATGTTCAGCATGATGAATATGCACTCGAGTTTACCTTTATTCTCCATTAAGATGAACAAGTACGTTGGAGAGACTTGGAGGGTAACATAGTGTTGCCTCCAGACCGAGCATTCCCCAACATGCTCCTTCGTGCTCTCGCACGAATAGGCATGTCACAATTATACATAGAGTACATTGCATGTGGTTTTGAAACAAGGGATTACAAACCCACAGAAGTGCAACATCATAGGGACTTGCAATAGGAGAGATACTATACATCGATGAAGGGCAAAGGACCCCATAATGCTTCACCCATCATAAGTGAAAATGAGGGTGGTAAACCTATTTCAATAGGTTCCCCACAAAATGATGTTCCCCCTCCTAATGATGGTGAGGAGGTGGTGTATCAGAACCTTCATTCCACGATTCACAACCCTGGTTCTGATCCCCACAAACACCAATTGTTCAACGAGGGAACACAAACACATGGTAAGGGCGAGCATTCTAATCGTCATCACGATCGGGGCCGAGACCATTGAAGAGAAGGTAGGAAACATCATCATGGCAATGGTTCTCCTTCTTCTTCACCTTCATCGTCACATTCACCCTCTCCTTTAATATCAAGATGTAGTCATAAGGAGCCTAACCATGAGGATAAGGGTAAAAAGAGTGAGAAACCTCGACAAGAGAGTCGAGAGCGAGGTCAAGGGCACTCGAAAGAATCAAGGCATGAAAGAAGGGAGAGTAGGAAACCGTGTAGACATCACAGACGCTACGAATGGAATGATCGCGAAGAACCCCTACTCAACCTGAAGCATGTTAGAAATAACGGAGGCTATGAGAATTCCTACAAGGCACCAGAAAGATAGCAGGATCAAGAGGTTAGATATGAATCACATCCCACGCTTTGAGGTGGGGTACAACGTTGATCCTCAAAACCATCTACAAGCATTCCATGATGCATGTGCCTTGAAGGACATAGAAAATGAGTGGCAAAAACTAAAGT
The DNA here is from genome assembly GCA_015680685.1 of Gnetum montanum. Lineage (NCBI taxonomy): Eukaryota > Viridiplantae > Streptophyta > Gnetopsida > Gnetales > Gnetaceae > Gnetum > Gnetum montanum. The sequence goes on along the minus strand of MNCI01030241.1, from coordinate 360,918 downwards.
TGTTTCCCAGGACACTAGTAAAGGTAGCAAAAAGCTAGTACCGATCCTTAGAACTGAAAACCATTAGAAGGTGGAGTACAATGCTAGAACTGTTTAATGATAAGTCTCAAACGTACTCTCGAGTGTCCAACCAGTGAAAGAAAATCCAAGGATGGAAGCAGGAAAATCATGAATCCTTGGATGCTGCCATGGGCCGTTATTATGCACTATTACATCGTTGCCCAAGCCATGGTTACTCGCAATAGGATCAACTACACCATCTCGTAGATGGACTTAGGCATGAAACCAGGAGAATCCTTGGAACATATGCCCAAGGAAGATTATCAAAGCTTAGGTCCCATTAGGTCCATAGATTGCTGAAACAAGTAGCTAAGGAAGAAGGAGAGCTACATAAGAGAGAAAGTGTGGAAGAGTATAATCACGATCCTTCCCTCCGAAAAAGGGGAGTGAGATTTTGTGAGGAGGAGGAAGAGTCACCACTCAAAGAGATGGTGAATAGGAAAACCTTACTGCTCCAAAAATTAACAAGAGAAGTGTCAGAAAAGGTAGATCAAATGTGGGACTCCTTAGATAGTAGATTTGAAACCGTTCTCAAAATCGTAGAGGAGTCTAAGGAGCGAGGTAGTGACTATGATAAAAAGAAAAAGAGGGATTTGGACATGCATGTAACAAAGGTAAGGGTAAAATGGCTATCAATAAAGAGGTTGTGGATTCAGATACAAACAATGATGTCAGATGTGATATATGCCAATATGACCATCCTAAGGGATGTTGCCCAATAATCTCATATCTACAAGAGTCTGGGGTGTATGCACTCAACCCAAGACTTAACAAACGGAAAGCACCCCGACGATTACCTTATTCCCAAGGTAAGCTAAGGTAGTTCCACCAACCATTAACGTATTATCTAGGTGGAACTCTGCCACAACCTATTGAGCAACATCAGCAGTGGCAATACCCACAGTCATGGGGGATGCCACAACTAAGGCAAAAATAACCTTATCGGTAACCATATTCATATGGCTATTACGTGCAGCAGCCAATCTCTCCAAGTGACTCTGTTGGTCATGTAACACCACAACGTCACTACCAAGCTTGGGAGTATTATAGGACTCCTTCTCCTGGGAGAAACACACCACATGCATACCATCCTCCAAATCCATCCACATCTCTCACACCAATAGCTCCATTACCACCCGCTCTAGCAATGCAAGGGAAAATCCCCACTCAACCATAGTAATGCAATGCTACGAGAGCTGTGAACCTTCAACCCACTACTGGTTCTGATAATCATACAAAGAGAAGACCTTTCTTCAGAACCAACAGTCCATCCAAGCTGTCATAACCACAAGTGGTTGAGCCTCCAAATGCTTCTCCATCAAATAAGGCTTCAGAGCTCCCTTCAAATCAAAAATAGATCTCAACGCATACGATTATGTTAACACATATCGTCACTGACTGGATTAAGGAGGGCCACCTTCCCAGGAAATTCTTTGATCTTGGAAGTCCTTTAATTTATCTCCAAGTCGTTGGGAATGAACCATGTAAAGCTCTTCTGGACTCAGCTTCCAGAGTTAACCTAATATCACAAGAGATGTATAAAGCCTGGAACTTGCCTCCACTAAAGAAGAGAAATATTCATTTAGTGCTGGCTAACCAGTCCATCACTATTCCTTTGGGATTGGTGGAGGACATCTTTACCACTATGTGTGGTTGGTCATACCCAGCTGATTTCCTAGTGATACAAGTAAACAAGGACAAAGGGGACTCCCCAATAATAATGGGGAGGGCATGGCTAAGTACCATAAATGCATGCCTATGAATCTACGATCTTTCCCTAGAGATATCTAAGGAAAATACTTTTGGGAAGATCGAGAAGAATAAAGTTCCATGCATCACATACAGTGATACAGGGTGTGATGACATGTAAGAATGTTGAGCATTTCCTGCATGCAACCGGTGTGCCCAAGAAATTAACATACACAAGTTCCTGTATGTAGCAACCACACAACAAAGAGACACCCCGTGGTTGATAGCTGACCCAAAGAGCAACCTACCAACATGCATGGAGCTAACTAGGGGAACAACTTGTGCTCACGTCGAAAGCATAGATACACTAGAGCAAGAGCATCGCTACCTTCCAACCCTTAACCTAAAAACATCAATTGGGAGAGGTTGGACACTTCTAAAAAATTTAAACAAGCGCTCATTATTTCAGATCTCCTCCTGGCAACTCATTCATGGGGGAGATGACCACATATGCTGATCAATTGAGGCCCTCAATTCCTTTTTTAAGTTTTTATTTTACACATTTTTGTTTTACAAATTTCTTTAACTTTTCTTATTTTTGTTTTGCAACATCGTTTATACTCTTTTATTTCTTTGTGTGTTTGTTTATTTTTTTGTAAAGTTTGTCACCTAATAAGTGCTCCTGATGGTGGTATGAACTATATTCCATTGATTGCTAATGTTTGGTTTTTACCTTAGAGTTATGATGTTGATACTAAGGTATGGTTCTTTTGATATAATAGGCAGTGAGTCCACATCACCCATGCATCCATGAATTTCTATGGCCTCTCTTGGCTTGGAACTGTACGGTCCCTTTTCTTCAAAAATAAGAACTATCAACGAATTGGTGACTGAACATTTCTCAAACTAAGGAAGGACTCAAGGACTGACAAGGGTGTGACTTCAAGGGAACTTAATGCATTCGTGCTAGCCATTCTCTTGGGTGCTTGGATGTTTTCTTCTTGAGTTTTCCTTACCATTTCGATGTTGCTCCATTATCGGAATGCTGAGCTAATAAAAATAATAAGTCTTTGCATGGTGTGGTTCTCATGCAAAAAAAAAAAATAGTGAGAATTCAAAGCACACCCCTTAGATGAAATAATCATTTAGGCTACAAGCACTGGTTATGAAACTAAAATAAACGTGTTCCCTCTAACTAAGGCCCTTTTTGCTTCCTACTTTTTCCTTTTTCATTTCGTCGGAATGGTGGTGACTCTTTGGGGGAAGCATTCTTGTTACTTCAAGTGGATGGATTGGCCGAATGTATTAATGCGAAGTCACTGGATGTGGTTGGTTTGAGGCTGGATTTGGAATGAGATCTACTAAGTCACATTAACCATTAATACATAAGGGGTTGTACACCACCTTGTTCTTGAGACGCTATTCCATCCTCTCCTTCCCATCCTTCTTTCTCCATTTTTCACCTCATTGTCGATTATATCAATAGTTCAAATTTTGGTTGATGCATTATTTTCTTTTTGGTAAACTCTTGTGGTTAAGAATTTAACTCTTGCTTCCAAATGACATTTCTAGAGCCTACGGACTCTTTGATTGTGGGATTGTAAGGGCATTAAGGGCATGAGCCTGCTTTGTGGAGGACCCACTGGCATTTCTATTTGGTGCATCCGTTAATTTCTTTCCCTTAAACATTTCCACAATCACCATTTATTTTGTTCATCTCTATCTTTGACATCCATTTTATCGGTGTTGTCATTGTTTCGTTTTCTCCATCTTTCTTATTCCTTATCTTTTTTCATTCTCTCGCTACCGGAGGTTTGCTATCAGTCATGGGGGTCCTGGTCCAATTTTTTTGATTTTCTCTTCACCCCTACACCTCGGGTAGTCCCCAGTATTATATCTTCAGATCTGCATTAGCCATATCACAACTCAGCTAATGGACCTTACACTGAGGTAAGGTATTAACTGCATAGTGATTCATTTACCCTTGCTAGTATAAGACTGTGTTGTGTGTGCAGATGGTAATCATACACTAATGGATTGGATATGGAAGGAACACTTGGAATGGACTGGTGTTGGAGCAGTTATGCAAGGAACAAGATTGATGGTGCGCTTATGGATGGATAATGAAAAGCACAATCTTAGCGTCGGTAGCAACAGACTTCTTCCTTTTTCTCTCTCTTCTCTCTCTTTTCTCTCAACTGCCAAATAAGGTTGGACGTTAAATGTGTATAGTGTTCACTCTTGTTATCATGAACACTAATTTTGTCATGTATTGTAATGATGATCCGTTCACATGTCACCCCGTTCACCATTAGTATCATTCAAGTCAATAATCCCATACCTTCCCAATATTTTGTAAGGAACTCGAGAACGAGTTTTCATTTAGTCATGGGGGCATGATGAGCCACGATATTGCGTACGCGATATTGTAGCATGTTGCCAGTTCTATAAATAAGAGGCAACTTTCCCTTGTTTCTCCATCTAGATCTAAACCCTTAGCCAAACTATAGTAGTTTTACCATTCCAGAGTTAGAATAATTTCCATGTGCCCGCAATAGGAGTCTCAAAGTGAATGGATCTTTATTCAAGCAAATTGTACTTGGGCATACATTTGTGTACGGTAATAAAGATGAACTTTCTGATAAACCTTGCAGCATGTGGACTAAGCTAAATAGGATTTAATTATTGTTAAATGTTTGAATGCTTTCCTAGATAATTAATCTCTCTCAACCCTTGACTCTCCTAGTTAAGTGCATTCAGTACAATCGCTTCGAGCATGTGTGTAATGCTTGGTAACCCAATCACGAATAACGTTTGGTAATCCCAACAGCGTTACACAAGTTCAGGGTGTGTGCAGCAAGTGGAAATGGATACTGGTGCTAGGACGATTAGAACTTAGTTAGTAAATAGTTAATATAAGTTAGTCACTTAGTCTCTTCACCCTCTCCCTATTAACATAGGCGTTAAAAAGATAAAAGATATAAAAATCACATACCTCAAACATACTTAACCATACAACTGTGACAGTACAAGTAAGTTTAGGAGGACAACGATTGATTAACCTTAAGTGTTCCATTAGGGCGTGTAAGCACTTAGTCCTTGGAGTTCGACCGGATTGCACGTGAGACGCTCGTATTTGTATGGTTAAGTGTCGGGGTACCTCGCCACTCATCATTGGCACCGTTGCTAGGGACTTAGTTGTTTGTGCACTACATAGAACATAGGAGATCATCCATATCGTTGCGAAGCTAGAATGAACCCTTAGGGTTGATCAAAAAAAAAAAGATAAACGGTAAACGGCACACCGAATAAGAAAAAGATGTCTTCTTCTTCACACAAAAGCACTTCACCGCCTAGGAACAACACAAGAGATAGTTAGCGACACAACACAAGTATCCAAGATCCGCTAGAGCCTCAGCAATTTCGTGTGGTATATGTTCATCACAATTCTGTGTGGTATATGTTCATCAAGATCATTAAAACGTTAATACATTTATGCTTGAAGCTGGTCATACTCATACAAACTTCTAACTATAATAAAAGTAAATTAACTAACTAAGTTCATGAAATTAAATAACATTAAATTAAATTACAAAGAAAGTAAATTAAATTGATATGTCAAGTGCTGCAATGAAGAAAGAATCTTGATTTTATTTCCATCATGAAAATGTATTTAGGTACGTATCCACTTGAACAAATTTCATTCAATTTACTTGGTTCACAATGTAGGTACTTCTAGGTAAAGGAATGACCAAATGGTATCATACACAACCCATGAAAATACTATGCTTACATCAATGCTAATGCATTGACAAAATAGAGCATACATCGATGCTAATGTATCAACACAACCCATTGAAATGATGTTCACCATATGCCCCCAACTAACTAAAAATTTAGTATGACCCTTTGAAATGATGTTTATTAACATCAAAATATTTTTATTTTCTATTACCAATTTCCTTACATTTGCATTTACTTTGGCCAATTACTCCTACTAGTGGTTAAGGTATTCTTCAAGTTATTCTCTTTGCTTTTTCACCTTAAACAATCTTTTGTTCTCTTTATCTAGGTTCTTATTCATATTGTTCAACATTACATCAAACATGGATGCATGCCAAGTAGCCCTCTTCTTTTCTATCTCCATTTGTTGTTATCTAGCCTTGAGTTGTTGGAGAATAGTAGGATCAAATAATTAGGCTTTCAATTGCCCAACTTCAACTACTAGCTGTTGGTTCAAAGTTTTAGCCTATTGGAGTTGCACCTCAGCAATAAAAAGCTTGTTCCTTGTCTATATTAGTGTAGACTATGTTGCCAAAACATCTTCTAAGATGTCAAAGACATCTACAATCAATTGTCTAATTTCCAACAATATGTCTACCACCTCCTCATGTTGCATTGTGGTTATCCTCCTTGATCCAACCCTTGCAAAGATTTGGATATCTAACATCGTAACAAAGTCGAGAATGGGTGTTGCAAGAACATTAAATGCTTCCTTCTATCCAATCCACTACCACCTCTACTACAATTTTCTATCCTTTATGTGGCATAATATCTACTATCGCACTTTCCTCTTCTTCTAAGATTACTGTGAAAGCAGTAGCATTGCTTGACATTTCAAGCATCTATTCTAAAGGCAATGAAACTAAAACTTTTCCAATAGCGGGGTTACCAAGCTTCACTCCTAAAATTGTCAAGAGTGGTCTAACATGTATTAATGTTGTTGGGTTACCAAGTCTTCAATATTGGTTATACCAAGTGTCACTGTTGGAATTACCAAACATTAACATGTTTATGCTTGAAGTTGGTCATGTTCATGTAAATTACTAAGTACAATATAAGTAAATTAATTATCCAAGTTCACGAAATTAACCAAGGGATGGCAGAAATTGGGATACCATTAGCGTTGACTATTCCATGATCCCACATGGGATGTTATAGGTCCATGATATTCAGGAGAGTGGTAGTTATATTTGAGGTAGAGGAAGTATAACCATTTGAAGAAATAGTTTGTTCAACATAATATCCATGTGGGTCCAATTGGCAATAAGGGTAATGCTAGCTTAATGATGGCATCCTCCATGACTGTGGTTTTTGCCACTACGATCGATAGTAGTGTTGAGGCTAATAAGAAGTCCCACTAGAATAGTATGGCTGGTTGTAGGAGTGTCTATGATTACCTTGTAAATAAGGTTTCCTAAGCATTTTCTTTTGTACAAAATTAGGATTCAAAGAAAAAGCCTAATACTCATGTAGATGTAACATGACTAGGCAATAGCCCTTTGGATGGTTATATAGGCAAATGTCACATCCATCATGCTCTTCTGTGGTTGAGTCTATAGCCTCTTCTTTTACAGTTGTTTTCCCTTTTTGTCAATAAGTGTTTATACCTATTTCTTTGTTCTTTTTCCTCTTCTTACTTTGCTCACTATATTCTTGTTGCATTACTCTCTCCTCTATGGTTTTCACATAGGTCATAACTTTGTCATTTATCAACTCTCAGATCTTATCTATCCTTACTTCAAGCTTAGTAATAGACTTTTGTATTAGCAGGGTTTGTTGTGAAATCACCTCATCTAGACCTATCTCTTTTTCCTTGTCATAGATATGGACCCTTTTCTTTTGAAGAGTTGGATCTCAATTATATTCCTATACATTCTCTTGTTTACATAGCTCTCCTTCTTCTTTTACCACCTATTTGATTAGCCTTTGTATCTAATGTGCTTTCAATTTGAATGACTGACCTTGGGCATAAATCCCAAGGGTCTCTCTCGTTTGGTTACGAAGTCCATCTATGATGTGGAAAAGTTGCTCTTTTTGTGAGAAATTATGACCTATACATCTGTGTAGTAGTGAATAGTATCTATCCAAGGTCATATCCAAGAGTTCATGATTTCCTTGATTCCATCTTGGATCTATTTTCTTAAATTGGACAATCTCTCGTAGGCTTAGTATTTCTTGTTGAAGAGCTCAAGCATTGTGGACCATCGGTGGATTGAATTTTGCTCCAACAATCTATACCAACTTTCAACTTCATCAACAAGTGTCCTAGGAAATAGCTTAAGTTTTTTCCACTCACTCTTGATGCTCTACAAGGTGTAGACATCATGAAAGGCTCATAAGTGATGTTGTGGATAAGAGTTATAGCCTCCCATAAATTTAGAGATGTTATTCATATCCAATCTTTTGATGCAACTTTCCCTTTAATGCCTGTGGGGTAATCTAATTACCTCCATTATCTGAATCATACTCTTAGTAGTCAACAAAGGTTCACCATCATCAGACATGTCATGGTAATAATTTATATTTCTATTTGTTTGATTATGATGATCTTGTCTATGCTAACGTTGATGATCTTGTCTATTTCTATTTCTATCTTTGTCTTGACCCCTTAGTGTATCTCTATTTCTATACCTATGTTCATTTTCATTAGAACTAGATGTGGAATATGAATATTGATGAGTGGCAAGGTACCCCTACGCTCAACCATATGAATCAAGGCATTCATGTGCAATTCGGTCGAATTTCATAGACTATAATTACTAAGTACACTAGAGCTAAACAGTGTGTGTGTGTTGTCCATTCGTTGTCTTCCCAGTCCCACTTATGGAATGCAAATGTATGGTTAAGTGTGACTGAGGCGTAAGATTTTTTTTATTCTGTGTTTGTATGAAATTTCTCACCTAAAACAAGGATCAAAGTAAGAGTGATTAATTGCTAAGTTAACTATAATCTAATCTAGCCTAACATAAGTAACCGTTCCCACTTTCTGGACACATCCTGAACTTTGTGCAAACATTGCTAGGCTATCAAACACTAACTGTTTCTAAGCTACCAAGTGTCACATGTATGTTCGAAGGGGTCATGCTTGTGTATCTTAATAAGTTTCTTGATTACTCAAAATGAATTACTGCATAAATAATATTTATGTAAATTGAATGAAATATAAATGCATGAGAAAGAAAGTCTCAACTACTGCAAGGATGAATCAAAGAGTTTATCTTTATTGGCAACACAATGGTATGTTCAGGTACATCAATGCTTGAATAAAGATCCATTTACACTTAGACCTCCTGTTGCGAGCACTTGGAAAATATTCTAACTTTCAAATGGACAAACTGCAAGAGTTTCGTTACTTGATTGCAAAAAAATTTCCTCCCAATTGTGCGCTTGGGCACTATATTTACAGACTTGGGAGCAACCCTACGATATCGAATGTATGATATCACATCTTGGGCTATGATATCGCATACCAGATATCGTGTACCCGATATTGCAGACACCTTGATATCGAAGCATTAAAAAACACAATTTATCATACCCCCATGACTAAATGAAAACTTGTCCTCAAGTACAGAAGAAGAGACACAAGTTCTTTACAAAATATATTAGGGGGTGTGGACTTATTTGACTATCATGTAGAGTGACACAAAGAAAATAGACAAATACAAAAATGCCTAAGCATACAATATTACAATTATGTACAAAATTAGGTGTTCATGACAATAAGAAAGAACACCAATAGATCCAAAGGACATCCAACCCCTCTTGGCAACAAAAGAATGAGGAAGAGGTAGAAGAGATCCAGCGGCTATGAACAATCTCTCACGAGTGATATGGTTGCATCTTCCTTGGTGAAGATAGTCCCGCTTCTAGTCCACGCTTCCCACTACAATCACAACAAAACCAAGGATTAGTATATATAATGCAACAGATAATGGTTGAATACCTTGTCTCGTCAGTGATTTTATCTAGCTAGGTTGTGATTGTGATAGATTAGTTACTTGATGTTGTTAGTGGAAAGATTGACGAATGGGTTAAGTAATAGAAGTGATCCATACAATTCTGAAAAAGCTTAACACATGAAATACTGGAAAGAGGGTATTCACAACAATAAAAAGGAGTTCATTACAAAAAGTTGTGAAGGTACATACAATTGGATGACTTGGATGGGGTAAATAAATAAAAATAATTTAATTGTAACAATGTCTAAGGGTAAAAAACTTAACCAAACCAAAAGATATGCAAGTGGGTCCTCCCCAAAGCAGGGTTAGGCCTTTTATGTCCTTACATAACTTCAAACCAAGGAGTCCGTGGGCACCATGGATGATTAATGGTTATGGAAAGTTAAGTACAAAAACCCAAAAGTAATTGACTAAGAAACCTGACACATCAAACCATAACATTGAATCAAAATATGAAACCGGCAGCGAGGTGAGGCATGAAAAGCATAGATGGATGAAAAAGAGAGTGGAATGGAGTTCCTAATTATGATCACATGCAGTCCCTTGTGGAATTTGTGATTAAATGACTTTTAGTAACTTCGAATTGACATTCTAAGGTTAGTCCATCCCCTGAGACACAATAATGCTTCCACAAAACAACCAGCATTCCAAATTGGAGTGAAGATAGGAAGTGAGAAAGGGCCTTAGTTAGAGGAGACAAGACAAATCTCATAACCAATGCTTATAGCCCTTTTCTTTGGTCTAAGAGGTGTGCTTTGAATTCCCATGTTTTTTTTTGAATGGGAACCACACCATGCAAAGACCCATGCATTTTTCACATTTTTTTTATCTAAGAGGTGTGCTTTGAATCCTCATCTTTTTTTTATGAGGACCACACCATGCAAGAACTTATTTGACTTCCTATTGTAAAATGATGCGAAATAGTGAGAAGCTTACGAGAACACTCCTACACACAAGAAAACAGAATAGCACAAAGAATATTGCATCCCTTTGAAGCCATACCTTGTCCAAACCTTTGATTCCTTCCCAATTTCAGAAACTACACAAGTCATCAATTTATTAAAGTTGCATTAATGAAGAAGAGACTGCACGCTTCCAAAACTAGGAAAAACCATAGAGTATGTGGATGGGTGGGTGATGTGCACTCACTACCTGTTACATAAAAAGAAAACATGTCCGAGTCATCAGTAATGACATTCAAAGTCAGAAACCACACATTGACAATCAAATTACAAATTGATGAGAGTGGTGACTCTAGCAATTATTCTAATTATTAGAGCAGTTACTTTAGTGGTTACTCTAGCAGTTACTCTAATTATTAGAGTGGTTACTCTAGCGGTTACTCTAGCAGTTATTCTAATTATTAGAGTTATTACTCTAGCGGTTTCTTTAGTAGTTATTCTAATTATTAGAGCGATTACTCTAATTATTAGAGTAGTTGCTCCCAAGTCTATAAATATAGTGCCCAAGCGCACAATTGGGAGAAAGTATTTTAGCAGTTAAGTAGTGAAACTCTTGTAGTTTGTTAGAAAGTTAGAGTATTTTCCAAGTGCCCGTAGCAGGAGGTCTAAGTGTGGACGGATCTTTATTCAAGCATTGTGTACTTGAGCACACCTTGTGTATGGCAATAAAGACAAGCTCTTTGATTCATCCTTGCAGCACTTGACATTTGTTTTCTTACGCATTTCTTTTATTTTATTTTCTTATGCATTTATTTTATTTTATTTTATTTTATGCACTTTACATTTATGTTATTAGCGTAGCAATTCATTTTGATCAATTAAGCAAATCATTAAATTACAAATTACAATCACTTCGAGCATGCGTGTAACACTTGGTAACCCAATGACGATTAGCGTTTGGTAATCCTAGTAGTGTTGTGTTGGTTCAAGATGTGTCCGGCAAGTGAGAATGGATATTGGTGTTAGGATTAGTTAAAGCCTAGTTAATCAGTAGTTAAGTTAAATTAGTCACTTAGTTATCTCTCTCTCCTCCCTTATTAGCAGCAGGACATAAAAACATAAAAGCCATAAAAATAATATGCCTCAAACTTACCTAACCATACAATTGTGACATACAAGTAAGTTTGGGAAGACAACGATCAACCAACCCGTCCTTGTTCCATGAGGGCGCATAAGCACTTAGTCCTTGGAATTCGATCGGATCTTGCGTAAAACACTTGTATTTGTATGGTTGAGCATTTGTACCTCGCTGCTCATCACAAATGAAGCATACCATCATCGAGTAGTGCATTACCATTATGCCTGCCACCTTATTAGTAGAAAAAGTAGAGAAACACATCAAACACAAGCAATCATAACCACAAAAGAATGCAAAAGAGTAGACAATAGATATTGAATATAGTAACAATGTTGTAAAAAAAACTAAGAGAAGATCAATAATCTTAAAAATACAAATATGTAAAACAAAGAAGATGAAAACAAAAAGTTGTAAAATCAAAAATGTGTAAAACAAAAAAAAAAGTCAAAATACTGAGGAGCCACAAGAGGTGTTAGTATGGATGGCCATCTCCCCCATGACCAAGTTGGAAGGAAGATATCTGAAAGATTGAGTGTGGTTATCCATCTAGTGAGGTGTTTGTTGAGTTGGTTAGCTTGGGCTCATGGAAAGGTTTTATTTGTTGAATGTTAACTAATTGTTTCTTATTTGGGCTATCATGTTTGTAGATGATCATGGCCCCAGATGGAAAAGTCTCATCTATGATGTAAGGTCCTTCCCACATTGTTTGAAATTTGCTTCGTTGGGGTACATGTGCAAGATTCCAAAAGAGAACCTTGTCTCTTGGTTGAAACTTGACTTTTCTTATTTTGAGGTCATGATCTTTCTTGTTGAATGCCTTATCCATTTCATTAGATGACAGGGCCATTAACCGATTTTTGTCTAGCAAGTTAAGGTTCATCAATTGTTCTTTCTATGCTAGACTTAGATTTAGGTCAAGGTCACAGGCTGTAGAGAGTGTATGGAGCTTGGATTGGATAGGCAATGTTGGTAGTTTTTCGTACACAAGCTCATGGGGAGAATAACCTATGAGAAGCTTCCATGTGGAGCAATAGGCCCAAAGGAAATCATTTAATTTAGTGCTCCAGTATGTTTGATATTTTCTAATGGTATGCGTTAAGATTTTTGTAATCTCCCGATTAGTGACCTCAGCTTGATCATTGGCTTGGGGGTGATATGGTGTTATGAGTTTATGTTCAATGCCTAAGTGCTACATCAGTTTCTAGAAAGTGGCACCTATAAAATGAGTTCCATTATCAGAAATTAACACACAAGGTACACCAAAACTATTTACAATGTTTTGTTATACAAACCGAGCAACAATGATAGATGTACAGTCAGTGACAGCTACTGCTTCTGCCCACTTGATACAATAGTCAACTACGACTATTATATATGCCTTTCCATTTGATAAAGGTGTAATGGGACCCATAAAGTCAATGCCCAAAATATCAAATGGCTCAAGAGGTTGTATCCATTATTGTGGTCCCTAAATTTGAGCTATCATTCCACCATCCCTTTGGTAACGATCACAAGTGCAGACAAATTGGTGTGCATCCTTGAAGATTGTTGGCCAATAATACCCTATTATGAGGATTTTTATGGCTGTGCATCTCCCAACATAATGGCCCCCAAAAAGGACATTCATGAGCATCCTCGAGAACACACAATTGATCCATATCAAGGACATACCATTGTACCAAGCCATCGAGACAAACTTTGTAAAGGTTTCCATTAATCTTCATGAAATGCTTGACCTAGTGAAGAAATTGTTGTTTCTTTCTAGTGTCCAGCCCTTGCAGTAGTTCTTGCTTGAGTAGATAAGTAAGGATGGCATCATGCCATTTTGGTTCATCAGGCATTTGTGCATTAATAGCACCTGCAAGGAGAAATTTTTTAGGGAATTTATTAGATAAAGGGCTCTCTATCTCCTTGTCATCCCATCTTAGTCACGATAAGTGATCTACGACCACATTTTCCACACCTTTACAATCTGTGACCACATTCTCCACACCTTTACGATCTATCACCATAAGATCAAATTCCTGCAAAATCACAAGCCACTATATGACACGGGGGCTCATCACTAGTTTATTCATTAAAAATTGGATGGCACTATGATCTGTGTGCACAAAAACTTTGTAGCCAAGCACATAGTGCCTAAACTTCTCTAAGGCAAACACCACTGCCATCAACTCCTTTTCTGTGGTGGTGTAGTTCAATTGTTCAGCTACAATGCTCTAGCTTGCATAGTGAATGTAATATAGACATTTTTGATTATCCACCTATGTAAGCACTACCTGCAAAGCATACTTTGATGCATCGGTCATTACATGAAATGGTCTGGATCAATCTGGTGTTTGAAGAATGGGAGTTTCAATAAGCTTTTGCTTCAATTATTGAAATGCTACTTCATGTGCAGGGGTCCATACAAACAATCCATCCTTCTTTGTCAATTCTACCAATGGCTTGGCGATTTTGAAAAAAAATCTCAATGAAGCTCCAGTAGTAGCTAGTATGACTACGGAATGACTGCACTTCTTTGACTATTTCGGGTTGACGGGTTATTCCTTGGATGACCCTTATTTTTTCAGGGTCCACCTCGATTCCTTCTTTTGAAATGCGATGCCCCAAGATTATGCCTTCCTGCACCATAAGATGGCTCTTTTGCCAATTGAGCTAGAGGTTTTTTTTACCACATCTCTTCAACACCTGCTCAAGATGATCCAAGGCTTGCTCAAATGTAGCTTTGTAGGTAGAAAAATCATCCATAAAGACTTCTATCCTACTACCGATCTATTGTTGGAAAATGCTAAAAAATAATTGTTGAAATGTGGTTGGGGCATTACATAGATCAAATGGCATCTGAAAGTAAGCAAAAGTTCCCAAAGGACTTGTGAAAGCTGTCTGTGCCTAGTCCTCTGGTGCAATCTGAATTTGGTTATAGCCACTATAACCATCCAGAAAGTTGTAATAATAGTGCCTAGAGATTGTGTCCACCACTCGGTCTACAAAAGGCAACGAAAAATGATCCTTGAAAGTTGCCATGTTGAACAGCCAAAAATCAATGCACACTTGCCATTTACCTCCTTTCTTTGGTATGATCATGAGTGGACTAACCCACTCACTATCTATGATAGGGTAGATGAATCCCGCTTTGAGGATTTGTTTAATCTCCTCTTTGACAATCTGTTTTAACTTGGGATTTAAATGCCGCTATGGTTGTCATTTCGGCTTGACGGTGAGGTCAATGTATATTCGGTGCTGGCATATTCTTGGATCTATCCTCATAAGTTCGGAATATGACCAGGCAAAGGCTGTTAACCATTTTTTCATAACTTTTATTAGTTTTCTCTTCTATTTAGTAGCAAGCTTGGTGTTAATGATAACCAGTTTTCCACTTTTCAAAAATACGTACTCCATTCCAACTGGTAGTGTCTTCAATTCAAGGGGCTCATGTTTAAAATTATCAAGAATTTTCAGCTCACCCCAATTGACATTATCATTTGCTCCTTTGGAGAGCTAGTGATGAACTTGCTCGAGTTCATTCATACTTACAACATATTCGTACGTTAGGCCCTCAATAGGTTCCATGCATAATATACTACTTCTAGAATCAGCTGTCAACCACTAGGTGCCTTCTTGTTTTGTGGCTGCTACATACTAACATCTCTGGATCTCAGCTTCTGGTGCACATTGCTTCCATGCAAAGATAGATGTTTGCTTTATTAACCATAACTTCTACACACAATGGTATCTTGAATTGTTGTACACAATACATGGAACTCTCTTCTTCTTGATCTTCCCAAACTCATTTTCTTTTGATATTTCTAAGAAAAGATCTCTAATGCCCATTTTGGCATCAACAGTACTTAACCACACCCTTCCCATATTAATTGGAAAGTCCCCCTTGCAATTCTCCACTTTGATTACTAGGAAATCAACAAGATATGACCACCCACAAACAATGATGATGATGTCCTCAACCAATCCCAATGGAACAGTGATGGACTAGTTCACCAATTCCAGCTAGATGTTGCTCTTCTTTAAGGGAGGAAGGTTCCACATTGTGTAAATCTCATGTGAGATCAAATTAACACTAGAACTAGAGTAAAAAAGAGTTTTACAAGGTTCATTCCTAGCAATTTGCAAGTAAACTAGGGGACTCCCATGATCAACTAATTTTCTAGGCAGGTTACCAGCTCAAATCCAATCGGATACAACATTTGTCAACATTATAGTATGGATTCGAGAAGGATTTTGGTTTGAAGGTGACTTGGATAAAGAGGAAACAGAGGAAGTTGGAGGAGTAGGGTTACCAACCACTAATGTGTCAGAGAGCTTTGGTGGACTACGATGTTGGAAGAAGGGTCTTTTCTTTGTTCATGGTTCTGACCCGCTTAATGGATTAACCGATTGTAGATTAACTGTCCTCGTAGCATTCCTTTGTTGTGTTTGTGCAAGTAATTCACCCTACATGGATGGAGCAGTTGGTAGCTGTGTAGGAGGTGGAGCAGTAGGTGCAGGAACAAGAGGTACATGAGGGTAGTAGGTGGCATCTCTCCTTAGATATGGCGATTGGTATGTTTCAATAGGGTAGTGGTGAGGTTGGTAAGTAGCAACATGACTAAAGGAGTTCCTTGGAGATGAAGGTTGCTGAACATAGTAACCGTAGGGATCTGGTTGCCGATACGGGTATTGCTTTCTTGGAGGTGGCAATGCCCATGATTGTGGTTGCTGCCACTACTAGTACAATTCATAAGGTTGTAGATGAGTTCCACATAGATAATATTGTTGTGGTTGGTGGAACTGTCAAAGGATTGTCTTGTGGATAAGGTAATCTTTTGGGTGTTTGCCTTTGTGCAAGTCATGGATGCAAGGCATACATCCCAAATTCCTACAAGTGTGATACAACTGAATAACATCCCTTAGGATGTTCATACTGGCAGACATCACACCTATCATCATCATCTAAATCACTATCCGTAGCCATCTCTATCGTAGTCATTTTACCTTTACCCTTAGATATGGCACGTTTAGATTCCTTACGCCTCCAGTGCTCACGCTCACCACTTTACTTCTTGGACTCTTCAACAATTTTTAAAACAACTTGAAACCTATTGTGCATGGAGTCCCATAATTGATCAGCCTTAGCCGTAATTTCTGATTGCAATTTTTGGAATGCCAAGGTTTTCTGATTAACCACCTCATCTTTGGCAAATTCATCCTCACTATCACAAAATCAAATCTCCTTTTTCTGAATAGAAGGATCCCAGTTGTATTCTTCTGCACTTTCATGTTTTCTCAGTTCTCCCTCCTCCTTGACTATCTGCTCAATTAATTTTTGAATCCAATGGATGCTTAACTCTGTCAATCTCCCTTGGGCATAGATGCCAAGGTTTTCCTAGTTTTAGATCGCAATCCATTTATGATATGGCGAAGCTGATCAAGCTAAGAGTATCCATGGTCAGGACACCTATGCAGCAGAGAGTAGTATTGGCCAATAGCAGCATCCAAGGGCTCATGATTCTCTTGTTTCCACCCTTGAATTTGTTTCCTTAGATTGGATACCCGAGAGTACGTTTGATATTTATCATTGAATAACTCCAACATCGTACTCCACTACCTGATTAATTCAGGATCCAAGAATTGATACTAATTTTTTGCTTCCTTTATGAGTGTCCTTAAAAATAATTTTATCTTTTGCCAATCATTTTCAATATTTTGCAAGGCACATGCATCTTGGAAGGCCTGGAGATGATTTTTCATATTAGCATCATATCCTTCCTCAAACCAAGGGATGTTGTTCATATCCAGCCTTTTTATGTTGCTATTCTTCACATGCATTGTTGGAATTCTCACAACCTCTACAATATTCAACATGCCCTGAGTAGCAAGTAGAGGTTTATTAAGGCCATGATGGTGGTGCCTATGATGTTCTCTACTAGCCCTTCTTTCTTGATGATGGGCCTCTCTGGATTGCCTACGTATTTGGTCATGACTATCCCAACAGTGCCTTCTATTGTTCTAGTCCCATCGGTCACCTCCATCACAATTATTTCTTCTATGGCCATGATCTGAACTAGATGAAAAAGAAGACAATAATGATGAAGGGGAAGAAAAATGGGAACTTGCTCTATGTTGCTGCTTATCACCCTTCCTTCAATGCTCGCAACCACAATCATGGTCATGATCTCCTTTGTCCCCCTTTTCTTGACTTGCTTCTCTAGATCCATTTTTTTCATTCGATCTATTTTGACCAGAACCTGGATTATGAATTCTGGATTATACATTCTGGTTGAGGACTCCTTGAACAAAGTCAAAAAGAGGAGAATCACTAAAGAAGTGGTCACCTTCATCAATTGGGCTAAGTGGAGGTGGAAGGATATTTGATCCCTTGCCCTTCATAAGCTCTTGTTGGTGCTCCAGCTGACAATCACTTAATCTTTGCACTTTAGTGGGATGGTAATCCCTTAAGTTGGGATCTCGCATCTCATATTCTCCATGGAGATGTTGAAGCCCATGTCGTGCAAGCATTAGCTGGAGCATTGCTAGAATAGATCAGTCAAGTGGCAACACAATGTTGCCTTCAATATCACACCACCGCATCAATTCATCTTGATGTAAGATGAAGGTAAAGTCTGGTACATACTCATCGAGATGAGCATATACCACCTGGTATTGCTGCGGCACCTAAACTGCCCTAGGCAGAGATGGGCTCCTATGAGAAGAAAACATTTTATGTTAATAAACTTTTAAATAGTGTGCAGTTGAGGTTTAATTTAATGATAATAATTTTTGTTTTTTTAGGATTCCACTCTAGGGTTTGAATAACAAGGTTACTAAGTTTCATTGGGTTTAGATAGTGCGCAAAGAACTACAAGTCCCCAACAACAGTGCCAATGATGAGAGACAAGGTACCCCTATGCCCAACCATATGAATCACAGGCATTCACATGCAATCTGGTCAAATTTCGTAGACTATAATTACTAAATACACTAGAGCTAAATAGTGTGTGCATGTTATCCATTCGTTGTCTTCCCAATCCAACTTTTGGAATGCAATTATATGGTTAAGTGTGACTGAGGCTTAAGATTTTTGTTATTTTGTGTTTTTATGAAATTACTTACCTATAACAAAGATGAAAGTAAGAGTGATTAATTGCTAAGTCAACTAAAATCTAATCTAGCCCAACACAAGTAATCGTTTCCACTTCTCGGACACATCTTGAACTTTGTGCAAACACTACTAGGCTATCAAACGCTAATTGTTTCTGAGCCAACGGTTACAACAATGCTCGAATAAAGATCCGTACACTCAATGACTCTTGTTGTGGGTATTTGGGAAAAATATTCTAACTTTTGAATAAACAAATTGCAAGAGCTTTGCTACTACTATGAAACTAATTCCCATAAACATGGCTAGGAGCTAGTATTTAGAGTTTTTGCTCTAGGCTTGCATCAATGAGACCCCATCAATGTAGAAAACACTACATCGATGTGTCCCTGTCAATGGGGACACACCACATAAATAGGGCCCCATCGATGGGGGCCTGTTGATGCAACACTTTGACGCTCATAAGTTACCAAGTATTCACTACTAGACATACCAAGTATAACTACTAGGATCATTAAATGTTAATACATTTATGCTTGAAGTTGATCATACATATGCAAACTACTAACTATAATAAAAGTAAATTAACTAAGTTCATGAAATTAAATAACATTAAAGTAAACTACAAAGAAAGTAAATTAAACTGATATTTTGAGTGATGCAATGAAGAAAGAATCTTGATTTTATTGCCATCATGAAAATGTATTTAGGTATGTATTCACTCAAATAAATTTCATTCAATCTACTTGGTTCACAATGTAGGCACTTCTAGGTAAAGGAATGACCAAATGGTGTCATAATTTTTAAAAACTATACCTTGGATGCTTAAGCATCAAATAAATTTCATTCAATCTACTTGGTTCACAATGTAGGCACTTCTAGGTAAAGGAATGACCAAATGGTGTCATAATTGCAATGGGTATTTTCACTTATATAGGAAAATACTATGCTTACATCAATGCTAATGCATTGACAAAATAGAGCATACATCGATGCTAATGTATCAACACAACCCTTTGAAACGATGTTCATCGTATGCCCACAACTGACTAAAAATTTAGTGTGACCCTTTGAAACAATATTTATTAACATCGAAATATTTTTTTTTTTTATTACCAATTTCCTTACATTTGCATTTACTTTGGTCAATTACTCCTACTAGTGGTTGATGAGAGCAGTTACTCTAGCAGTTATTCTAATTATTAGAGCAGTTACTCTAGCAGCTACTCTAGCAGTTACTCTAATTATTAGAGTGGTTACTCTAGCGATTACTCTAGCAGTTATTCTAATTATTAGAGTGGTTACTCTAGTGGTTACTCTAGGAGTTATTCTAATTATTATAGAGGTTACTCTAGCAGTTACTTTAGCATTTATTTTAATTATTAGAGCGATTACTCTAATTATTAGAGTAGTTGCTCCCAAGCTTATAAATACAGTGCCCAGGTGCACAATTGAAAAGAAAGTCTTTTAACAGTCAAGTAGCAAAACTCTTGTAGTCTGTTTGAAAGTTAGAGTATTTTCCAAGTGCCCACAACAGGAGGTCTAAGTGTGAACAAATCTTTATTCGAGCATTGTGTACTTAAGCACACCTTGTGTACGGAAAATAAAGATGAGCTCTTTGATTCATCCTTGTAGCACTTGAGATTTGTTTTCTTATGCATTTCTTTTATTTTATTTTATTATGCATTTATTTTATTTTACTTTATTTT
>MNCI01030241.1:320124-337837 GCA_015680685.1 Gnetum montanum | reverse complement strand
GTCATGCTAACACATGTCGTCACCGATTGGATCAAAGCTAGCCACCTTTCCAAGAAATTCTCTGATCCTGGGAGTCCTCTGATATACTTACAAATCGCTAGAAATGTGTCGTGCAAGGCTCTTTTGGATTCAGGTTCCAGTGTCAACTTGATTTCTTAAGAAATGTACAAGGCCTGGAACCTGCCTCCATTGAAAAAGAGTAACATTCATCTACAGTTGGCTAACCATCACTGGCCCATTGGGACTGGTGGAAGACATTGTTATCACTATTTGTGGGTGGTTGTACCCAGCTGACTTCCTAGTGATTCAGGTAAACAATAGTAAGGGGGACTTCCCAATCATAATGGGAAGAGCATGGCTAAGCACCATCGACCCATGCCTAGGAATCCATAATCTTTCCCTAGAAATATCAAAGGAAAATACATTTGAAAAGATCGAGAAGAAGAAAGTTTCATGGATCGCATATAGTGACACAGGGTGTAATTGCATGCAGAGGTCATGGTTTGTCCAAAGTTTAGCATTTCCTGCATGCAATCAGTGTGCACAAGTGATTAACATACAAAGATGCCTGTATGCAGTAGCCACATGACAGGAAGACACCCAATGGCTGACAGCTAATCAAGAAAGTAGTTCACTCATATGCATGAAACCAACTAAGGGTTTGACTTGTGCGTACATCGATAACATAGACGCATTAGAGCAAGTCCACTACCAACTTCCAAGTCTTAACCTTAAAAATATCAACTAGGGGAAGTTGGAAATCCCTGAGAAATTTAAGCAAGAGCCCCTTGAGCTGAAATCATTGCCCACTGGTATGGAATACACATTCCTTAAAAATGGAAAACTGGTAATTATTAATGCTAAGTTTGCTCCTCAACAAAAAGAAGAACTACTGAAGGTAATAATAAATGATTGGAAGCCTTTGCTTGATCATATCCCGAATTAACTAGAATAGATTCTAGGATATGCCAACATAGAATTTACACTAACCCCTCCATGAAGCCTCAAAGACAACCGCAGAGGCGATTGAAGCCTAAGCTAAAGCAAGCAGTTAAGAAAGAAATCAAATAGCTTCTCAAGGCTGGGTTCATATACCCCATTGCTAATAGCGAATGGGTTAGCCCCTTAGTTATTGTGCCTAAAAAGGGAGGCAAATGAAGGGTGTGCATAGATTTCAGGCTACTAAATATAGCAACATTCAAAGATCACTTTCCATTGCCATTTGTCAACCAAGTCTTAGACACCATCACAAGGCATCACTATTACAGTTTTCTGGATGGATATAGTAGATATAACCAAATATAAATAGCCCCAGAAGACCAAGCCAAGACTATGTTCACCAATCCTTGGGGAACGCTCGCATACAAACAAATGTTGTTTGGCTTGTGCAATGCCCTTGCAACATTTCAACGACTAGTTCTAAGCATATTCCAACAACAAATAGGGAATGGCGTGGAGGTCTTTATGGATGACTTCTCCACTTATGGAGCAAACTTTGATTAAGCCTTGGACTGGTTGGAGCAAGTGTTAAAAAGATGTGTAGAAACCAATTTGAGGCTCAACTGGCAGAAAATCCATTTGATGGTCCAAGAATGCATAGTACTAGGGCACAAAATCTCACACACAGGGATAAAAGTAGACCCCGAGAAAATCAAAATTATCCAAGGAATTACCTGTCAACCAGAAACTATTAAAAATATTCAATCATTCCTTGGACATACTGGCTACTATAGGAGATTTATTAAGAACTTTTCAAAGGTTGTCAAACCATTGGTGGAATTAATGAAAAAGGACGTGCCTTTTGAGTGGACCAAAGAATGCGAATTAGCTTTCCAAACTCTGAAATAGAAGATAGTATAAACACGCATTCTACAAGCTCCCAACTAGTCCAAACTATTCCATGTCATGACTGACGTGTCCAACTATGCTTTAGGCGTCATACTTACACAGTTAGATGACCAGAAGCGTCCTTATTACATCCACTGTGCAAGTAGAAGTATCGTTGGTGCACAACTTAACTACACTACCATAGAGAAAGAATTAATGGCTGTAGTGTTTGCACTAGAAAAGTTTAGACACTATGTATTGGGATATAAAGTATATATACATACAGATAATAGTGCAATCCGATTTTCTCATTAATAAGCCAATGGTAAGCCCTCGTATCATACGATGGCTTGTAATCTTACAAGAGTTCAATTTAACGATGATCAATCACAAGGGCACCGAGAATCTAGTTGTTAATCATTTATCTCGGTTGCGATGGAACAACAAAGAGGATGAGTATCCAATTTCTAATCATTTACCTGATGAATTCCTCTTTGCTGGTGTAGTGAATGATCAATCACCCACGGAGACAAACTGGGATAGTGGCATTCTTACCTATCTCCTCACCCATCAAATACCACAAGAGTTAAACCTTAAGAAGAAACAATAGTTTCTTCATCGAGCCAAGTACTTTATGGAAATCAATGGGCAATTTTACAAAGTGTGTCCCGATGGCTTGGTTCGATGGTGTGTTCTTGATATAAATCAACTACGAGTTCTCCAAGACACTCATGAGGGTCCTTGTGGGGGTCATTATGTTGGGAGATGAATGGCCATCAAGATCTTGCTTGCAAGATATTATTGGCCTGCATTATTTCAGGACACCCATCGTTTCATCCAATCTTTTAAGCACCATCAATGTGATGGGGGAATGACTACTAGAATGGAGAGTCCGCAACAATGGATTCAACTGTTAGAACCCTTCGAAATTTAGGGAATTTATTTTATGGGGTCAATTACACCAATGTCCAATGGAAAAGCTTATATATTGTTGTCGTTGATTACCTAATAAAATGGGCCAAAGCAGCTACTGTTAAGGATTGTACATCATCTACAGCTGCATGATTTGTTCAACAACAAATCATAAATAGGTTTGGTGTGCCGCATGCACTTATTTTAGACAATGGTACACACTTCACAGGTGCAACCTTTCGGAAATTAATGCAATGCTTAGGGGTTGAGCATAAATTGACTACACCATACCACCCCGAAGCGAACGGTCAAGCAGAAGTCACCAACAGGGAGATTACGAAGATATTGACAAGAACCATTAGCAAGTTTAGGCGAGACTGGAGCACTAAACTGAACGATGCTCTTTAGGCATATCGCTCCATATGGAAACTCCCTACAGGCTACTCTCCCTATGAATTAGTGTACGGTAAATTACCAATGCTTCCCATTCAAACTAAGCTCCGTACACTATCCACAACATGTGACCTCAATCTTGACCTTGATCTAGCATAGAAACAACGGTTAGTAACCCTTAATTTGCTAAATGAAAACTGACTAGCTGCCCTATCATCTAACGAATTGCACAAGACATTCAATAAGCAACGTCATGACCTAAGGCTTAGGAAAGTTAAATATCAACCAGAAGATAAGGTTCTCTACTGGAATCCTACACATGTGCCACAATGTACTAAATTTCAAACACTGTGGAAAGGACCTTATATTATTTATGCAACTTTTCCTTTAGGGGCCATGACAATATACAAACTTGAGAGCCCAAATAAGAAACTATTGGTCAACGTGCAATAAACCAAACCTTTCCATGAACTTAAGATAGCTAGTACACATGCTACCTCTGTTAGTGGACAACCTTGCTCACTATTTCGGATATCCTCCTTCCAACTTAGTCGTGGGGAAGATGGCCACCTATGCTAACCATTCTAAGCCATCAGTTCTTTTTAAATTTTTGTTTTACACATTTTTTCAACTTTTCTTATTTTTGTTTTACACCATCGTTCATATTTTTACTATTTCTTTGTTTGCTTGATTTACTTTTATTTGTCAACCAATAAGTGCTCATGATGGTGGTTTATATCATATTGATTGCTAATGTTTGGTTTTTACCTTTGAATTATGATGCTGATATTAAGATATGGTTCTTTTGGTAAAATAGGCAATGAGTCCACGCCGTCCACTCATCCATACAACTCTATGGTCTCCTTTGGCTTGGAACTGTACAGTCCCCTTTTTCTAAGTAAACTTGTTAATGAATTGGTGGCTGGGTATTTTTCAAACCAAGAAAAGACTCAAAGGATGAAAAGAGTGTGATTTCAAGGGGATTCGATGCATTGGTGCTGGCCATTCTCTTGGGTGCTTGAATGCTTTTTCTTGGGTTTTCCGCTATTGTAACATTGTTCAAATATCAGGAAGCTAAGTGAATAAAAATAAGTTTTTGCATGGTGTGGTTCTTATGCATAAACATCAAAAAAAAAAAAAAGAGAAAAAGGTGAAAATTCAAAGCACACCCCTTAAACATAATAAAGAAATATGGGCTACATGCGCTAGTTATGGCACTGGAAAGACATGTTACCCATGCTTGAAGGTTTCCTCTAACTAAGGCCCTTTCTTGCTTTCCTCTAACTAGCTTCAAGCATAAACACATTAATAGTTGATAATCCTAATGTGTATCACTTTGTGTGCTTGGTAGCAAACACTTGTAACACAACAACATTAGCATATGTTTAAGATGTGTACAATGAGTTGGAAACAAATGCTTAATACATAGACTAGATTAGGTTTATTCCTTGCAATTAGGATAGATAATTTAGATTTTTGATCTTTTAATATTTTAATAATATTTTAGATATAACCTTTACAATATCACCAATGTACACCTCAGTAACCATACAAACTAGATATACAAGTGTCATTGTGAAGACAATGACCAATGATCTATTGCCTAGCTATTTGAATACCCATGCTAGTCCAATCTACAAAATTTGACCAAGTTACACGTGAATGCATGTCATCTATATGGTTGGTTGAGCTACCACCACACTTCTACGAATCTACTTGGTATGTCTTGATTAAAAGGTAGTGTGACCCATCATGAGCACAAGCAATCACAACTTTAATTTGCATTGCAATTACAATGAACATATAAGTAGGCTTTTGCATTAAGGATCATATTGGAACTTGATGTAAATAGTTTTTTTATTTTTTTTAGTATATTCCTCCCTACTCTTAAAAGTCTTTTAGTGGGTTTCAAATTTAAATCTTCTTTTGAACAATTTTACTTGTGAAGCCATTTTTTCAATCATGGAACCATCCTTTCCTTTTTAAGTAGTGTTATAAACTCACATAAAGACAATTTTTATAATTTGTATAAGAAATATGTGTGCTTTACCTACCTTGAACTTTTGTAAATTTTTTTTAAAGAAATATATTCCAAGAGTTTCCTTGATACTGTTTGAAAACATTTGTTCTATGTGAATTTGAATACCCGTAAAAGCCCTAGCTCAATTGTAGCTTCTAATGGCATGCTATTTTTTAACATTGAAAAGTTGTGAAAGTCGATGCAACAAACTGAGATTAAAAGGGAATAAATTCTAGTTATCTTAAATCAATTACAAAAGCTGCACACCAAAGAAAATGAAGGTGTTTCCCATACCATAATTAGCATAGGAGAGTGGAGTCGAATGCAAGGGCATATACAATGTTGAACAAAGAAGTAAGACGGCGGTTGTGATGGGATATAAAGTCAAGGAAAGTCGCATGGAGCTTTACACGGGTTCAAGGCGGCGTGAAAAATGTGCAGCAATATTGGTATTTGCTAAAAGTTTAATACATACATTGACAGTGATCTTGTATGTTAGAATTGTAACAACAGAAGTGCTACAATACGATAATTTAGAGGATAAAGCTCTCACAATAAGTATTCATCTTTCATTGTTCTCTGAAATGATGTGAGATAATGTGCAGAAGTGATTGTTTTCCCTTGTATTTTCTCCCAGGCAATACCGGCCCTGCAACCACGAAAAATTAAGTTTTTTGAACTGAATTTATATCTCGGTATAATTCATATAATAAAGCTCCTTACAAAGAAGAAGCGGTAAACAGTCGTAAAAATAACTTCATTAATCCTGTATGCGCTATGCAGCGGGCTACCTGGTGAAATAATAAAAGTTTTACAAATATTTGGACAACACAGAACATGTTTGATGCACGAATTGTTGGTTAATAATGACTAAATTGAAATATATGGTATGAAACAATTCAAAATTGCTTTGCTGTGAAGCTTGATGCAGCAGTAGCTGATGAAACAAATCAGAGAACAAAAATGGCATTGAGAATTTTAACAAAATATAGCATTCGCTGCTATATCTGCAGCATAAACAGAAACAGATTTCTCTGCAAAAGACTGAAACAAGCAGAAAGAGCCAGAGTGAAACAGACAGACTATTTGCCCAAATGGTTGCTGAAATTGAAAAAGCTGTTCGCAGTGGCTGAGAAACTGATGCCACAGGAAAAGAACACAAGAAAAGATCAGAAGAGAGAGAAGCACACCCTGCTACAAGATGCCTAGAAATGGTTGCCCAACGGCATAATCATTATCAAAGAGGATCACTAGTAATGATTATGCCAGTGTGGTGCTACAAGATGCATCTTGTATGACAACCATCTATCCTCTTTGATAATGGTTGCAGATGCCTAGGATCACTAGTAATACCACAATGAAAACATAATAAACTAAAAACTAATGATGTGTAGAAATACAATATATTAAGGAAGGTCAAACTGTACAAAAATCCATGCCAAACCAAAAACCTATCCGTACATTTTGATTTATAAAACTGCATGTCTTTACATAAATAAAAAATCTACATTGTTCTTCTAAGATACAAAAACACATAAACATCATCATCATATATATAAGAGTACAGAGAGTTTCATACAAATACATATAGTTCATACAACTAACATATGGAAATATACATTAACCAATCCCTGAAAATGTCCAGCTTAAGCCAACATATGCTACAAGCACAACACATCCAAAACAAACATAACATAACCACATATATCCACACCTAACAATCACATTCATCCCATGAAACAATACCACTTCGACAAAACAAATTTTGTGCCACAACCATATTTCTTGATCTACATGCAATTTCACAAAAATGACCATTATAATAATCCCCAAAAAGAAAACTAATTCCACAATTAGGAAGTACTTCTCAAAATGATCCCAATAACATTAATTTTCCCTAAATTAGACTCCTGGAAGCAAAGTTATGCACATTCAAAGTTTGATTAACAAAATAATATTTTATAATATTTAATTACATCCAATGATGATTGAAACTCCTGCGCCACAATAGGTCCCTAAATTATAATATTCCAACCATACCAGTCTCATCAACATCACATATCATATTCCTCAAATCTATATTATACCATACATTGCATATATATTAATAAACAATTCATAACCAAAATTGTACAATTTCAAGAAATATGCAAAACATGTCCCAACTCAATCTTTTAACTATCTGCCCCACATGCGCACATCGCATAATTATATACACTAATCTAACACAAAAATATAGGAAAAAGATAAAGACAACCCACCAATAAAATTGTTGCACCAGAAAGTCCAAAACAAGCATAAAATCCTCAAAAACTCTGGCAAAACTTTGTTTCACTCTAAACAAGTTCTACACCCACATAGATATAACTGCCACAATTCCAAGTCCAAGTTGAGAGTAAGCAACAATCCTCTACAATGCCAAAATTCCAAAAAAAGAGTGGACAACGGAAGAAAACGAAACAAAAACAGAAGAGAAGAAACTCAAAATTGGTTTCTATTTCTTGTGAACATAGAAAACCAAAGCCCAAATTCTCACAAGTGGTGCCCACCACAAAAGAAAGACGGTGGTGTTTTTCTTTTAAAACTTATTTATAATGTATAATGCATATAATCATAATGCAAAGGCATTTTATCTTTTGCACACGTCACGTGCCATGAAAACCAATTCGTTTACTTTTGAATTATTTTTTTTAAAGAAAATATTTTCATAAGCTATATTTTTTTTCCTCCACAATTAATGTCGTAAACTTCAATCATGCGTAACAAACACAGCAGGACACTCTACATATTCACATGCTAAAACCTTATCCAAACATCACACAACATAGCGTTATAATTCAAATGCATAAATACTGAAATTACATATAGAGCATAAATGGATACCAAATAGGTGCTCTTGTACCCCAACCCAACATCCCTGCCAACAAAATCACCTGTTTAACACATCACACAAGGTAGTGTACATAATCACGTTAATTAAGCATATAAAAACATCATAATCATAACATATAAAGTGTAATTACAATAAACTAAGTCATCCCCAATAACCCACTGAGACAACACATATAATGTATAAATCGTAATCGTATGACCATACCTATTGTGTCTGGAAGAGACGTAACAAATAGCCAATTCTATGCCTTGGAATTTCACTTCAAATGCCTACGAAGGCTTCAGTGAAACTCGAAGGCTTCAGTGAAACTCGAATGATATTTGTTGACAGCCCATTTTGTCCAATTTCTTTCTATGCAAGGCTACTAATGTGGAATGAGAGGCATTTGTTTGAAGCAGAGTGTTTAGAGCCAAAGGAATTTTTTGCTCATCTGTTGAAACGATTTGTTGCAGTTTTCTTGAATGGACCAACTGGCCTTTGATTGAGATGGAAATTGACATTTCATACAGATTAGCCAGTTCTCCTACTTCCAAGTCATGGTGAAGCCCCAGATATGCGAGGTAGCTATGTTTGCTGTTGTTTCTTCTTGGCTGCTTCAGCAGTAATGCATGGTCATCCATAAAAAGGCGTCGTCTTCTCTTCAATGTCAAGCCTAACTCTTCTTCCTATTGCAAACATCCCCCAAGCAGTAAAATTTAGTATAGCTACTCTATTCTGGTTGGGAAAAGCAAAACAAAAGAAAAAAATGAAACTGAAGCTGAAATGCTTTTTATTACGTCTGGAGACTTTTAGGATATACATATGATATGTAACCAACACTTCATTCATAAAGTTACCAAGTTTTCTTGGTGTTGTTTTAAAAAGCTCAATTAAACTATTAGCTATAATTTGCCATTTGTGCCAACTTTGCACAAGAACAAGACACCCTAGGAATATGTGATGTTCATCTTTAATTGCTCCTTGATTACATAAATGAAATATTCTCTCTTCTTTTGGAATCTTAACCCTGTTTAAATTCTAAAATAATGGGAGCCCAATCTTGCTTGACTAATTTGACATCATAGGTGATAGGATATAGGAGCATATAGCTAAGCTAGTATTTTGTTCATGCCTCCCTCCTCTAATGCTATCCAAGTAGAATTGTCTCTTTCTTGTTTGGTTACTCTAGATGTGCAAAAGTGCCTTGTTTCTAATACTCTTACAAAGTTGCCTTATATTGCAATGTAGAATATCCATCTTAATGTACCAATTTTTGAGTCAAATCATTCCCTCATGGAACCACTCTTTTTATTGTGTAATAACTAAGAGTTCCTTAGAAAATTTAGTTGTGTTACGAAAAAAGACTAAATATATGCTGCAAATTGACAAAAAGCTTATATCTCTAAAGGTATCATATATGCTTCAAGAAACAACAAATCATATTGTACTTGCCTTTTAACTTGAAATTATTCTACCAAAAAAATGCTTCTGAACTGCTTCCATTTTCTTCCAATATTTGCTAGTCCAAGAACCCACACTACACACCCATACAAAAGAGTCTGTTGCACAATATAACAAAATAACTATCTTTCGATTTCCTAGGCTAAGATAGTTTCCTTCTAACTTTTGTTTTTCAAATCAAATAAGGCTTTCAATCCATTTGCAATCCTCTGTTTAATGCACATCTCCCAGCTATAATTGTGAGAAAGATCTAGATGAAGGTATCTAATAGTTGGTGTCACATTACTGGGTCCTTTTCAATAGTGAAAGAGTAATCATTATTCCCAGTGCCCCACACCATAATTTTGTTTTTTTGCACATTAACTTTTATTTCTGAACATTCACAAAAATGGTATGCATTTGTTGCTGGCCTTCCCTCCTTAAAGTTGAAGATGAGAGCTACATCATCAACATACAGCAAAAAGTTGACAAATTGATTATTAATTTTAATCATGACAGCCTTGTTTCACCCCAATAATTCTTAATCATCACACGTTACATTAGAACAAATCAGAGGCTTACCATGATATAAGTGTTACAATGACGGCATATCTTGGTTATTTGGCAACCTGCAATGTCAAGTGCTGAGAATTCAGAAATGCGAAGCTGAGAAGGCAGTTCAGTCCATGCACGAGACAGCCAGCGCTGTTTTATGAGTTCCCAGTAAAAGATATTGTATATCTCTGCTACGCGTAACTCATTTTGCAGCATAATCAGCCATCCTTCCTTTACAAACACTTCGTAGCTTGGATAGTAGGAGTCTGAACATTTGCTTACCTCAAAGTATAGTTCATAACCACCACTGCCAGAGATGAAGTGACGATTGCTTAATGTCTCCATGTGGATTTCTTCCCCAATATCAAAACGCTCAAAAGTAACAATACGCGTACTCTGAAAAATGCCGCCTTGCATACTTAAACAAAATTGGGTTTTAGGAGGAGGAATATGCATCGGTAAGTCCACAGCGTACACGGCTGAAACAGAACACAACACAGCTGCTGCGTATTCTTTGTTATTGAATTGGACAAAAGGGACACGTGGATCGTGTGATAGTCTATGAAAAGAATAAAAGGAGTCATTTTCGGAGATGAGTAGATGTCTGACCCTTTCTTCCACTGCTGAAAACAAGACCGGGCTCGTTTTTGCATTTAATGCTCGTTGGCCTTCTTTTCCATGTGAGGAAGAGCCGAGAATATCTGGTAACTTCTGCAACCGATATAATATAAAGAATATGGAGTATACGTTAAATAATCTACTCTACTCCATTGATAGATAAATCAATAAATCATGCACACATAAATCAAATCAGACGTGTAAATGAGAATTGCATACATATAGATGTAACTTGGTCTCCTTGTTGAATGATGCATTGAGAAAATCATGGTTGAGCGAAAGCCGCAAATCTTCTAACTCATTAGGAAGGTGTTCCACAACGCCTTCAACGGAATCAGGGCATAACTGGTAGCAGCCGCAGATACTGAGCCTTTGCAAACAGGTGAAGGAGGCACAGCCGCGTATGACAGGCATATGTGTGAGATTTAAACACCCTTCAATTGTAATGTCATAAAGCTTGGCAAGGCCTGAAAACCCAACAATGTTGTTAAGATTGACGCAACCAATTACTACAAGTGTTTCAAGATTAAGCAATCGCTGCATGTGGATGACCTCCACCATCCAGCAAAAACTCACTTCTAGACTTTCCAGGCTGGAAAGATTCCCCACCCAAGACGGGAGTCCTTCCAAAACAATGCAATCATGAATCTCGAGTACTGTTAGATTTTGTAAGTTGCCCATGGTGTCCGGCAACTTCTCCAAATTCCAGCAGCTTTGGAGACACAATCTTTGCAAGTGTGGAAGATTTCCAATAGATGATGGAAGCAATTTTAGATTCAAGCACAAAGCAAGCTCCAGAACTTCCAGACTTGAAAGACTACCTATAGCACTGTCAGGCAGCCATTGGAGATTTACACAATTCCACAGTTTTAAAGTCTTGAGATGCACAAGATCACCTATGGATTGTGGCAGCTGTTGTAAATTCCAGAAGCCCACCAGAGACAACTCATGCATTTGCTGTAGTGGATGGGTGGCAGATCCCTGCCGTTGGAGAAACTGATTGGCTATTAGTTCAACTTCACTTAATTGAGGGGCATGTTGATTATTATCTGAAAGCAAATCTGCAGCGTCTCTGTTTTGTCTTTTTACCTGAGTTCCATGGCTAATCTCACGCACCAACGATGTGAGGTGTTTTTGTTGAGAAGGTTGACCATGCCACTTTGAATTTTCCCAACAACCAATGTTTTGCTCCTCTGCCCGACTCATTTGCCCACACGAAGAATATGCAATCCCCATATTATCTTCATGATTAGAGATATAGAGCTCCTGGATGCCCTGTAGCCGTTGAAACTGCTTTGTTGATAATCTGATTTTGGGACACCGAATCACTTTTAGCCTAAGTAAGTTGGTTAAGCATCCAAATGATTCCGATAGCACTTTCATACCACCGCAAACATAGATCTCCAAGTCTTGTAACCGTAGCAGATGTCCAAATGACTGTGGCAGGCATTGCAGGGCTTTGCAGAACGAGAGGTTCAATATCTTTAATTGTAACAGTGCGCCGAATGACTTGGGCAGGCATTGCAGGGCTCCGCAGCCTGAAAGCCTCAATATTTTTAATTGAGACAATTTGCCAAACGATTCCGGAAGGAGTTCCAGGGCTCTGCACTCCGAGAGCTTCAATATCTCTAACCATGACAATTTGCCAAACGATTCCGGAAGGCATTCCAGTGCTAGACACCGATACATATTCAATTCCTGTAATTGCGACAGTTCCCCAAATGACTTTGGCAATGATTTTATTTTAAGACAAGACGTCATCTCCAAGGTACATAAGCTTTTGAAATCTCCAAAGGTCTCCGGCAATAGTACCAGTGCTTCACATCTTATCAGTTGCAAATGTTTCAATGCCTTCAGTTGGCCAAAGCTATCTGGAATAGTTTCCAAAGATGTGCATTCACGGAGCTCTATGCAAGATAACTGCCTAAACTTTCCAGTGAATTCTGGAAGCCTCTGCAAGTTCATGCAATTTGATAAACTAAGTTGTCTTATATATGTTGGAGCCTCCTGTTCAGTTTCAATACAGGGCATTTCATTTTTGTCAAGGATGGAATATTGGAAAACAACATAAACGTTTTGTATCTCAAACAAAAGCTTATGGTTTGAATCTCACCTTCTGTGGATGATGTTCCCATAACCATGTGAGATCTTTACCAGACAAATGTAGGATTTTCACACGTTTTAAGCAGAGGGTTGGTGGAATAACTTCATATGGAAAATCAGTCCATTTCAGCCATAACAGTTTTTTTGACAACTTGGACAGATCACCTATGGTGAACACACCAAAATAAAAGATAAAACACTAATGTTATCACCTTTCATGAATCAATACCCCATATTGCCTAAAGGATAAGAAATCAGCGAACACATTTAATTAAATAATTGGAGGTACCTTCAATGCAATGACCTTGAAGGATTAAAAATTCCAAAGATGACAATTTCCTGAAAGCATCAGCAGGCCATGGATATTCATCTTCCTCAAGAACAGGTAAGCCTTGTGAAACTAAGCTTAGAGCTTTCACCTTTTCAGTTCCCTGAAATTGAAATGGACAAACATTGCTCACAGGTAATTTCCTTTGGCACATAAATAAGCATCAGGTTGGTAAAGATGGAAACAACAATGTACTAATCAATTTACATAACTTGAAAAGCAACTCTAAATACCATGAAATCAATAACAGTCCTACCATTTCATCATCAGATAACATTTCTCTAATGTCCGAAGGGTCCCACACACGGCTACGATGGCCAGGGCATGAATCTTCATCTTGAACTATGCTCCTCCCCAAGTCCACAAGCAAATCATGCATCATTAAAACACCATTCACTACCTCAATTAAATTCTTCCTTTTCAATACATCAAGAGCATATAAAATTTCTGATTCACCATCTTCATCACATTGGCGAAGTTTAACTAGAAGGTCTTCCTTCTCCCAACGCAAAAAGGTGGCCACATCTAAGAATAAACATTTTTCCAACTCAGAATCAAGATGGTCATAACTGATTTTTAATATTTTCTGCAAATCAGGGTGCAAAGAATCTTTCATAAAATTCCATAAAATTTTCCAGAATTTTATCTCTCTCCTATAAAGTTGGCTGCCAAATACAATCAATGCTAATGGTATCCCGTGACATTTTGTAACAAATTTTTTTATCAGTTCATTAAATTCATTGCTCACATTGCCACTTCCTCCAAATGCATACTGGCAAAATAATTCTTGTGAGGCATCGAAGTCTAAATGTGGGATTTCCAATGAAATCAAATTTTGACAGTACCGAGCAGCTCTAAAGTCATGCTTCAAAATTGCCTTTTCCCTGCTTGTTACAATGATGATGCTCCTTGGATTTAGACAAACATCATCTTCAATGAACACTGCACTGAGTGGAATTTTACCGTGGATATTATCAAACACTACTAAAATTTCTGCATTGTGCAATCTATCCATTAAAAGTTTCTTTCCTTCCATTCTCATGTTTCTTGGCTCATATCTGAGAAGTTTACTAATAAGTTGATTGTGAACTTCCTTTACACCATATTTCTCGACTAGTCCCCCTACGTCTTCAATAAAGCAGCACCTTTTATATTGAGGGCAAATCTGATTATAAAGTTGTTTTGCAAAAATGGTTTTCCCTATGCCTCCAACACCACTTATTTCCACCGATGTTACACCGCATCTGTTTTGGTGGCATCTCATTATATCATGCTTCACGCCGAGTAGCTCTTCATGTCTTCCAACTACGTTGATGGGAAGAGCCACCAATCCAACATCAAGTTCCTCAAGTATCTTGTTGACAATTGCCAGACAACATTCTCTGAAAAAATAGGCGAGACAAAAACTAAATCAAGTTAAATTTTGGAGAACCTTACTTGTTATCACCAATTAAGAGGTAAATGTTTGACAATAGAAGCAAAACTTTGATTCCAAATCTCAGGTATGTATCACGCTTTGTGTAGAGTATAAGTACAGAGAAGAAAACAAATTTAGGATATTTATTCAAATATAAAAATAAGTATTTATGTTGTTGCATAATTAATGATAACTGCCTTAAAAGTTAAAACCTTCTTTAGATCCGTGTGTGTTTTGATTTAATGCAATCAGACGAATGTGAATATAAATTTCATTTAAAAATATAAGAAAAATCCTTCCATTGAAGATATTGAAACTTAAAGTGTAGTCTGTAGTTAGTTTTATTTTTGGTATTCTTTTTTTAGTGCACCTTTACCACATGTCTGCTTCCCAATATTTGTGGCTAAAGTTTGGTTTTCGTGGGAGCCAGCTTCCACCAAAAATTACTATAATTTAATATAGTTTATTTCGATTAAACCGGAAATATCGGCCAAGTTTGCCACTGAACAAAAAAAAACTAACTAGTGTAAACCCAGGCATCTATGAAGACCCTGAAATTAAAGCTTAATACTAATTTTGAAATCATATTGTCTTGAATATCCCAAGATCAGCCAGCATTCACAATGAACCAAAAATAAGTGCACGCAAACCCTAATAAAGTAAAAGAAAACGTTAATGGGTTAAAATTACTCACCCTTTACCTTCTGCTCCGTTGATTTCAGCAATCTTGTACAGAGCACGCCTCCATTTGTGGATGAGTTCGCTGGAGTACCTGTTTTTGCCCATGATCTTCCGAAAACCCTGCCCAAAAGGGCCTTGCAAATGTCGAACTTCCGAGGGCGTTACATCGTAAAAGATGGGAATGAGCTTAGATCTACCCATATCGTATTTGTGTAGAATCATCTCCAATTCCTTGAGACACCACACAGACTCTGCGTATCCTCTGGAAAGTATGCACACATCAACCTTAGTACAGGCGATGGCTTCCTCAATGGCCAAAGGAAATCTCTCCCCACTCTGCAACTCTTCTTTATCAAGAAACACTTCAACTCCTCTGTCACGCAACAGATCATACATATGATAAGCCAAGGTGTGCTTTGTATCAGGGCCTCTATGACTGATGAACACCTCGAACTTCTTGTTGCTGCTGCTGATACCCTCCAAAGTTGAGTACGACCCAACACCAGAACGTGGCTCTGAGCAAGGCTGCTGCTGTTGCTGCACATGATGCCGCAATTTTGTTGGAGAGAATTGGACGTATGTCTTCTCCTCCTCTTCGTCTTCTGTGCACCTTCCCTTCAACGCTGCTCTCTCTTCGGAATCACAATACTTGAGCCGCTTAGTTGCCCTTTCTTCGGCCATTTATTTGCCCTTTTTCAAGAAAGACAGAGATGGAGAGGTGTGTAGGAGTGGCAAAGCATTCAGGAAAAACACTAATGCAGCTCTGCCGATTCGCAGATAAATCACGCAGCAGCAGATGAATATGCGATCGAATACGTCTTCCGAGTTCCGTTTCTTGATCAGCTGGCATTTTCTCAATCGGGTGAACGGCATAACAAAGCAAAATGCGTGATGGAAAAGGTACTTTGCTTAATGGCGAAGGCACCCAGCAATAAACTGCGTAAATTTGAAGTTATTTCTCGAAGTTGAAAATGGAAAATGAAAATGTTTTTCTTGTTCGTGAGAGCTCGATCACATGCTATCCATGTGTTTCACGACGGTTGGGAATGCAGGAGTGCGGCAGCATGTATCTAAACAAGTTTCCGAACCACGGCTATTTCATGGCAACGAAGCCAATGTATGTGGAACATGAATTAATTAAAAATATATTCTTTCAACTCAATTAAGATTTTAAAGGAAATTTATGAATATTGTAATGTTAAAATTAAAATTTAATGAAATTATATCTCTTAAAATACAATGATACCATAATTTACTGACCTGAAAATAGAAAGAATGTTGGTAGAAGTATTCATCTTATTATCTATGAAAGTTTTGTTATTGTTATTTATTTCTATAAATCCATTGTTATTCATTGTAGCTTTGTATCATTTTTATTACAGGATGTATTATCTAAACATGAACTAAATTTTTTGAATATTTAAGTGACTAAAGTTTAGGTAGAGTTCTCATTCAATTGGGAGCATGTTTAAGTACTTGGGTAATGAAAAACTTTTTATGGGAGCTCTTCCACAAAACACTCCATGCTATGGTTTTTGGCATGTATTGTTACCTATGGCCATTTGATTTAGAAAGTTTTACACATGCAAACCGGTACACAATTTATGGTTGTTTCTTTTACAAAATCATGGTCTTTAACAATTAAATTTAAAGCCATGTCATAGCCAAAAACAATGCAAGTCATGGCTATTTGATTGCTTTAACGATTAGTTATGCCATGATGTAAAAACCATAACATGTGAGTAAACGCTATGGGCTTGATCACATGCTATGATTTTTGGTTGGTATGGCTAACCATGGCAATTCATTGTTGTTTCTTTTGCAAAACCATGGTCTTTGATAATTAATTTCACTCATACATGGTTTCCAACTAATTGTAATTATATGCAAGGTTGCAAATGTTTTTTTGAATGCCATGTTATTTAAAATTAAAAGTCATGTTGTAGCCAAAAATAATGCATGTGACAAATAACATGGGTCATGGCTATTTGACTACTATAAATATTAGCCATGTCATGATCCAAAAACCATAACATATGACTAGGCCTTGAGACTCTAAAGGGTTTATGATGGGACGCAATATCGCATGGGCCGTTCTATAATTAAGAGGCGGCTCTCCCTTGTTTATCCATCTAGATCTAGACTGTAGCCAAACTCTTGCCATTTTTCCATTCTAGAGTTAGAATAATTTCCATGTGCCCGCAATAAGAGTCCCAAAGTGAACGGATCTTTATTCGAGCAATTTTGTACCTGAGCACACAATTGTGTACGACAATAAAGACGAACTTTTGGATAAGCTTTGCAATGCAGGGACTAAGCTAAATAGGACTTTAATTATTGTTAAATATTTAAATGCTTTATTAGTTAATTAAATCTCTCTCAACCCTCAACTCCTAGTTAAGTGCATTCAGTACAACCACTTCGAGCACGTGCGTTATGCTTGGTAATCCCAGTAACGAATAGTGTTTGGTAATCCCAACAGTGTTGCATTGGTTCAGGGTGTGAAATGGCAAGTGGGAACGAATATTGATGCTAGGGTAATTAAGG
>MNCI01030241.1:264078-312834 GCA_015680685.1 Gnetum montanum | reverse complement strand
GTGACAAAGCTAATACTAGTTCAGGTGGGAAGACAGCAAACTGCGACCTAAGGCTAACTGTCTAGATGCCACAACTAGTTTGTTTGTGGAGTTTGACCGGATCACGCGTGTAACGCTCGTATTCGTATGGTTAAGTGTAGGGGTACCTCACCACTCATCATTGGTGCCATTGCCGGGGATGGTGCTAGTTATCTAGATTAGTTATATCATACAAGGTCGCTGTATAGGAATTAACAATATATCTTTTAAGAAAAAAATAATTATTAAAAGTCACACATAAATTTACACACAATTTCATAACCATGCCTCTCCTACAAGACTGTGATAATGCCACATCTAGTGAGGCAGTTCATTGGAGAACCAACAAATTAGATGGCAATGAAGATTGGAGTATGCAATCTGAGGTGGAGGTTTCCTATAAACAGAAACAAAGGCAACATCATCCCAACACACGAAAGCATAACTTACCTGATGACAATGAACCCCTACTGGCCACTACAAGCCTAACACAGATACAATAGGATCTTTGAATCTCCCATAGGCATCATAAAGAAAGTCGTCTACCCAAGCTCGATTTAAACAACTTCCTCAATTTTTTAGAAGGCTATGACTTAGATCTGCAACAACATTTACAAACCTTCTACGATGCCTGTACATGGAACAACATTAATAATGGTTGGCAAAAACTCAAGCAATTTCCTATGACACTCATTGGCCAAGTAAAAGTATGGTATAGATCGTTAAGACCAAATTTAATACGATGTTGGCCAACAATGGTAGAACTCTTTAACGAAAGATATCAAACCTATGCAAGAGTGTCAGCCTTGAGGAAACAAATCCAAGAGTGGAAACAAGCAAAACATGAACCCTTGGACATGGCCTTAGAAAGATATTATGCACTGTTAAACAATTGTCCAGGTCATGGGTTTTCTAAGGAAAGGCTGATGTACCATATTATTGGTGGGCTTCGTGATCTAACAAGAGAGACCCTAGGAATGTATGCCCAAGGTCAACTATATGAACTACGAACCCATCAAATCCAAGAGCTTATTAAGCAGGTAGCAAAAGAATAAGGAGAAATTGCTAGATGGGCGAGTGTTGAAAAACATCAATGGAACCAAAATCTCAACTTAACAAAGGTCCATGATCATAAAAAGGATAAATCAACCTATCACAAGGAGAAAGAACCATCTTTGCCTATACAACAATCATTAGAAGAAGTCAAGGCAAAGATCAATAAGATGTTGGAATGGACGCATAAAAAGTGTGGAGAATTTATTGATATCATTAGAGATAGAGTTTTGACAACCTAAGAAGTATGACAAAGTATCAATAGACAATCAAAAAGAAGGGATAAGGAAAATAAGAGCTCAACTGTCAATCATATGTATGAATGCAACATATGCTTGTACGATCACCCCAAGGGCCAGTGCCCAATCTTGTCACATCTATATGAGCATTGGGGAAACACGTTACATCCAGAGTTCATACAGAGATATTGTGTTCAATCACAGTGGAAACAATCCCATTTGTGGGGGAGATCACCCCTAAACTGGAGACACCCTTCATATCATCCAAATCCAAATGCTTATCTAGTTCAACATCCTATTTCCCCAATTGGGCCAACATACTCTATCTCACCACATTACCATTCTCCTCAATACTATCAACCCATGTCTTCAACACAACCACCACCTTGTGCACCTTATGCTCCTCCTAACCTTCAACATTCTCATTTTTTCCCTCCTTCTACATTGCCACCAACTGTTTCTAAGGTGTCTGCACCACAGTAATAACCATCAAACGTTACTTGTGCTAATATTGCCAACAACAGTGAGAGACCTCAACAATATCAGAGGCGTCCCTTCTTTAGAAATGATCCTAAGAAGGGACAACATAATTCCGAGGCCACTGCATCCTTCCATTCAGCACAAGTCCAACCCTGTG
Organism: Gnetum montanum; assembly: GCA_015680685.1. Taxonomy (NCBI): domain Eukaryota; kingdom Viridiplantae; phylum Streptophyta; class Gnetopsida; order Gnetales; family Gnetaceae; genus Gnetum; species Gnetum montanum. The sequence goes on along the minus strand of MNCI01030241.1, from coordinate 310,887 downwards.
GTGCACCCTTATCTTTGAACCCCATGCCTCATGTTACTCCATCAGGGCCAGCAATTAATACTCTAACAATCATACGACCCAATGAACACAGGAATGGAGAGCAACATCCCAATCCTTGCATACCATCTTCCAGTCACAAATATCATAGTGGGTCAACTCGTTATTCGGGAACTACATTATATAAATTTCCCCACTATTCTTACTACAATCAAGTGTGTGAACCTTGATGGGGTAAGTACGGCTAAGTTCCAATATTTCCAACATGCAAGGATCCCCATCGTCATTTATTAATCCTTGCCATCCTTAACCATTTAGCTATGAGGGATATCCCCCATTCTAATAACAAGAAGGATTAATAAATATTTTTCATTTTCTTTATTTTTTCAGTTTTTGTTTTCCAGTTTTTCATTTTTCAACTTCTTGTTTTATCTTTTTGTCTTTTTTTTATTTTTGTCCTTTTACATTTTTTATAAGTAATCTCGTCTATGAATAAAACATTCATGTGGATCGTTGGTTGAGGTGTGTTTTATGTTTTCAAGTCTTGAGTGATCAATTATTTGGACAGTGAGCCCATTACACCCACTCATCCATTCTACAAATAAGAGGTTTTGTTCAAGGGTACAGTGACATTTTTGACATTTTTAAAACTTGAAATTAATTTTGTGTTCATTGTCCCCAGAATGAAGAAGGATGGACCAAGAGGGAATGATTAGGGTGTGACATCAAGGGGACTTGCGGATTCTCTTTGGTGACGTCTATGGGAGTTATCATGCAACATGGTCATACTAAGATCCTTGTAGATCTAATGAAAAATGGAAGTAAGAGTAATCAAAAGGGCACTCAAAAATCCAATGCTATTCTAGGGGGTCCCACTGGAAAGACATGCACCCATGCCTAAAGGTTGGCGGCTTCTCTAGATTCAGTATTCAAAAAAAAAAAAGAAAAAAAAAGAGAAAAGAAAAAAAGGGAAGTGCTAGAAAACAAAAATCACTCCTCCCTTGAATAAAATGCCAAGTGATCGTACGCCTTGTTGTTATGGTACTTTGATAGTTTCCATCATGGGATGAAACAATGCGATGTCACTGATTAGAGGAATGGACTTGGTCCTGATCTTGGAATGATGGGTTAATGACACGTTAATCATGCTTTACACGTAGGATTCACTGTGCTCTGGGTCAGTTACCTCATGTCCCAATCTCTACAATCCCTTTTGATAGTTCTTTTCATCTCACTGTTCATGTAATTGTAGCTCGTGTTGTGTGTAACGTAGAATTCTTACCTCATTCCAGTGATAATTACATGTGTGTGTTTTGTTGACTCAGTGCGGATTACATTTAACCCTTCTAGTGCCACGGACACTTTTAAGTGTGGTTACACAAGGGCATTATAGGTTGGAACCTACTTTGAGGAGAACCCACTTATGTAATCTTTTGTAATTTTCACTTATGACATAGCTCACACACACCATTTATTACCCTCAACGTATTGTTCATGATATTCTTTCCCTTATTACTATCCCTCTGATTCAACGTTCCTATGAATCATCACATAGCCTTTTTCTCTACCATCCGAGGTCCTTATTGATAAATTCCACACCATCATAATTTTCGTGCCTTCAGAACTAGTTGAATTACCCTGGAACCCTTTAACAATCATCCAGATGTCCTTAGTTTACATCCTTTAATTTCAAAAGAAATATTAAAAATTTGGTACATTCTCTAAGTGCCCTAACTTCGATGAAAATATATATACATGACCCCCCTATGCTAATCAACATCATTTGCAACTGTTCACGTAGGGGAAGTTTTTCAAATTCCTCTCTATGACTCACGATTGAGCATCCCTTGCTTTCATAGCCATAACTTGCTCACTGGTACTCTGATTTTCATTCCGTTTGAACCTACTTGAACCCAGAGTGTTCAACTTAGTCGTGGGGGAGGGGCACACACCGAATAGCACATAAATTTTTTGAAATTCATCATCGCCCAAAGGACATATTTAATGGTAATTAATTGTAAAATTAAGAATAAAATGTGTCAAAAAAAATTTCATCCCCTTAGCTATACCAAAAAATTAAATTTGAAAACCACCTAAGTAAAGAGGACTCAACATTATCATCTTTTGGGGACATGTTCTTCCAATAGTTAACATTAGCTGGAAATAAAGTAAATCTATTAAGGCAAGTAGTAAGGTATAACCTAACTTTGGTAACAACCTTACTAATGATCGGCTCCATGTGATTGCAGATGGTCCCGAAATGCGGACAACAAGAAGGTCCTGCTCAAGGTGCGATCAAACGACCTAGGAGAGGTGAAGGACAAGTTCCTGTTGAACAACATGCAGAGCAGGATGAACAATCATTTAGTACCCACAAAGAAGACCCTGCTACTGTACAATCAAGGCAGGCAGAAGGAGGAGCTGCAGCAACATCTGAACAGGGACGATATCTCACATTTCCCCAGGATTGTATTCAGACCATCCATGAAAGGTCCATATTCACTGTAGTAATCATGGAATTAAACTTTGGACCTTTCGCAGAATTTGCTCCGAAGGCCATTAGGGATCACCTCAAAGGGTCCCCATTATGGCCTACCCTCTTTGAAAGTGGTGCCTGGTACTTAGGGGAAACGTACCAATTTTGGCACAACAAAGAAGAAGGCACCACAGTTAACATTTGTGGTGTGACTATTGATTTCTCTGTTCAAGCCATTTTGGAAATATTAAACCTTTCGAATATAGGCCAAAGGTTGCTTAGAACTAGCTGGACACTTTCAGAACTGAGCAACTTAATAAACTGTTGACTAGAAAATAAAAGGGTGGCAGAAGAAAAAGAGAAGGTTTACTGGAATGCCTAACTTACGTATGCCAAGGTACTCAAGGCCTTACAAGAGGAGAAACTCCAGGCCAGACTTCAACGCCATCAAATTCCAAGACCTAGAGTGTAAGAAAAGGGAAATACACCCATGGAGGAGCCACCGCCACCAGGAACTACATGATTTCCATCCAATTTTGTAATCATAGGATTTGCTTTTGTGTTGTGTCTCAATTTTGTTCTGACTCCACACTGCGGCATGAATCCATTCTAGCCAGTCAATAATCCCATACCTATCCATTGTGTAATCAATGGAGCTTGTTCTCACTTTAACTTGAGGATGAGTTTTCATTCAGTCGTGGGGGTATGATGAGTCATGAATTTGCTGACAGTCGCAATATCGCACCCACAATAACGCACCCACGATATCGCATCCATGGTATCATAGCCGACGCGATATCGCGTACGAGATATCATAGCCTGTCTCCTCATCTATAAATAAGAGGTAGACAGATTTGAAAATGAGTTTTTTTAGTTAGTTAGTTTTGTAGTGTTTTCATTTCTTTCTCTCAACCCTTTTCCTCTCCATGTATGCCCGCAGTGTGGTGATTGTAATTGTACGGCATCCTTATTCGAGTGTGATGTACTTGGACACGCACATGACCAAAAATAAAGATCAAGTTACTTCATCATTGCAGCATTCACTTAGTTTAATTAATTATTTAATTGTTATTGTTATTTACCACTTTCCTAGTTAATCTCTCTCACCCATAAACTCATGTTAAACATGGAATGAGTATGACTTGATTACGAGCATTTTTAAGTGTGACTACTTGGTAACCCAGTAGCGTACCTAGGACCTATGCTTGGTAATCCCAATGGTAGTCATGCACAAAGTCCAAGATTTGTACAGATAATCAAGAAACAGATGCTCATTGCACTTAGGCTAGTTTAGATTCTCTAACCCTTTCTTCCTTAGCTTAGTTAATGTTATCTTCCATTGCCTTCAAGAGTAGCATTAGGTTAGAAATACATCATACACCTCACTCTGGACTAAACCATACGTGACAAAGCTAATACTAGTCCAGGTGGAAAGACAGTGAATTGTGACCTAAGGCTAACTGTCTAGATGCCACAACTAGTCCGTGTACGGAGTTCTACCGAATTGCGCATGTAACACTCGTATTCGTATGGTTGAGTGTAGGGGTACCTCGCCACTCATTAGCAATTAATCTTGATTAATAAGTAATTAATTAAAATACACATGCATGACCCCTTTGAACATATGTGTGACACTTGGTAGCTCAAAAATGGTTAGCATTTGACAACCCAGCAGTGTTTACATGAAGTTTAGAATGTGTTCAAGAAGTGGGGATGATTACTTGTGTTAGGCTAGATTAGACAATAGTTCACTTAGCATTTAATTACTCTCACTTTCATTATTGTTTTAGGTGATCAAATTGATAAAACATAAAATGATAAAAATCTTATGCCTTAGTCACACTTAACCGTACACTTGCATTTCACAAGTGAGATTAGGAAGACAACGAACAAAGAACACGAACTCACCATTTAGCTCTAGCGTACTTGGTAATTAAAGTCTGCAAAATTCGATCGAATTGCACATGAACACCTTTGATTCGTATGGTTGGGTGTAGGGGTACCTTGCCACTCATCATTGGTGCCATTGCTAGGGACTTTAGTTCTACGTGCGCTATCTAAACTTAGTGAAACTTAGTAACCTCGTTGTTTAAACCCTAAGGTCAAATCTTACAAAAATAAAATTATTATTATCACTAAATTAAATCTTAACTACACACTACATATATATTCACTAATATAAAATGTCTTCTTCTCATGGGAGCCTATCTCTTCCCAGGATAGACCAAGTGCCTCAATAATACCAGGTAGTATATGGTCATCCCGATGAGTATGTACCAGAATTTACCTTCATCTTACATTAAGATGGAATGCTACAGTGTCGCAACATGGAAGGCAACATTGTGTTGCCACCAGATTGATTTATTCTAGCTAATGCTTGCATGACATGGACTTCAACATCTTCACGGGGAGTATGAGATGAGAGATCCCAATTCAAGGGATTACCATCCCACTAAAGCACAAAGGTAAAGGGATTGTCAGCTGGAGCAACAACATGAGCTTTTGAAGGGCAAGGGGTCAAACACTTTTCCACCTTTGCTTGGCCCATTGGATGGACGTGAACACTTCTCTAGGGACTTTTCCTTTGATGACACTCCTTTGTTTGACTTTGGTCAAGGGGCCCTCAACCAGAATATGCAATCCACAATTCATAATCCTAGTTTTGGTCAGAATGTATCCAATGACATAAATGGATTTAGACAAGCAAGTTATGACAAGGGGATAACTGGAAGTCATGATTGTGATCATGGTCATGATCATCAAAGAGAAGGTAGTAGGTGTTGGCACAATGCAAGCCCTCCTTCCTCTTCCCCTTTGTCATTCTCTTCTTTTTCATTTGGCTTAGATCGTGGCTACAGAGGGCATGACCATGATGGAGGTGACCAACAGGACCGAAACAATAGAAGGGACCATCAGGACAGTCATGATTGGAGGCGTGGGCAATCTAGAGAGACCCATCACCATGAAAGAAGGGTTAATAGAGAACATCATAGGCACCATCACTATGACCTTAATGAACCTCTACTTGCCACTCGGCGCATGTTAAACATTGCAGAGGCCATGAGGATTCCAACAAGGCATGTAAAGGATAGTATAATAAAGTGGCTAGACATGAACAACATCCCTCGATTTGAGGATGGCTACGACGCTGATTTGCAAAATCATCTCCAAGCCTTCCAGGATACATGTCCCTTGCAGAATATTGAGAATGATTAACAAAAGTTGAAATTATTTCCAAGGACACTCATTAAGGAAGCAGAAAACTAGTACTAGTCCTTGGAACTAGAATCAATCAAGTGGTGAAGTATGATGTTAGAATTATTTAATGACAAATATCAAATGTACTCCCGAGTGTCCAACTTGAGAAAGTAGATTCAAGGGTGGAAACAAGGAAACCATGAACCCTTGGATGCTGCTATTAGCCAATACTACTCTCTATTGCATAAGTGTCCCAACCATGAATATTCTTAGCGTGATCAACTCTGCCGTATTATAGACGAGCTACGATCCGAAACAAGGAAAACCCTTAGCGTCTATGTTCAAGGGAGACTAACAGAGTTAAGCACCTGTTGGATCCAAAGTTAATTGAGCAAGTAGCTAGGGAGGAGGGAGAATTGAGAAAGTGAGAAAGTGCAGAGAAATACAACAGGGACCCTTCCATTTTCAAAAGGGGGATTCGATTTTGTGATAGTGAAGATGAGTCAACAAGAGATGAGGTGGCTAATCAAAAAACCTTGCCGCTCTAGAAATTTTAGTCTAAAATTACAGCTAAGGTTGACCAATTATGGGACTCCTTGGACAATAAATTTCAAGTTGTTTTAAAAATTGCTAAAGAGTCCAAGGAACAAAGTGGTGAGCATGAGCATCAGAGACGTAAGGAAGCTGAACATGCCATATCCAAGGGTAAGGGTAAGATGGCTGCAATAGAGATGGTTGTAGATAGCGAATCAGATGATGATGGCAGGTGTGATGTCTGCTAGTATGAACATCCTAAGGGATGCTATCCAATTATGTCACACTTGCAGGAATCTAGGATGTATGCTTTACATTGAAAACTTGCACAAATGCAAACACCCAAAAGATTGTCTTATCCACAAAGCAACTCTCAACAGCTCCACCAACCACAATAGTATTAACCAAGTGGAAATCCACCACAACCTTATGAATTGTACTAGTAGTGGCAGCAACCACAATCATGGACGTTGGCACCTCCAAGATAGTAGTACCCCTACTGGTAACCAAATTCCTATGGTTATTATGTTCAACAACCTTCATCTCCACAAGACTCTTCTGGTCATGTTGCTACTTACCAACCTTACCACTACCCTCCTGAAGTGTACCAATCACCATATGCAAGGAGGGATGCCACCTACTATCCTCATGCTCCTCTTGTTCTTGCACCTACTCCTTCACCACTTGCATAGCTACCACCTACTCCACCCATGTAGGATGAATTTCCAGCCCAACCACAACAAAGAAATGCTACAAGGGTAGTTAATTTGCAACTAATTAGCCAACCAAGTGGGTCGGAACCACAATTAAAGAAAAGATCCTTCTTCCAACCTCATAGTCCACCAAAGCCCTCAAACACACCAATGGTTGGTGGCTCTACTCCTCCACCTTCCTCTGCATTACCTTTACCTGAGTCCCCTTCAAACCAAAATCCCTCTTGAATCCATACCGTGATGTTGAGCCATGCTGTATTTGATTAGATTTGAGTCGACAACTTACCTAGAAAGTTAGCTGATCCTAGGAGTCCCCTAGTATATTTGCAAATTACTAGGAATGAGCCTTGTAAAGCTCTTTTTGACACTAGTTTTGATGTTAATATGATCTCACATGAGATGTACACTACATGGAACCTTCCTCCCTTCAAGAAGAGCAACATCAGGCTAGAGCTGGTAGGCTAGTCCATCACTATTCCATTGGGACTAGTAGAAGACATTGTGACCACTATTTGTGGGTGGTCATATCCTACCAACTTCCTAGTAATCAAGGTGGAGAACTGCAAGGGGGACTTCCTAATTATTATGGAAAAGGCATGGTTAAGCACTGTTAATGCCAAAATGAGCATTAGAGATCTTTTCTTAAAGATATCTAAAGAAAATGAATTTGTAAAGATTAAGAAGAATAGGGTTCCATGTATTACGTACAGTGATTCAGGGTGCCATTGTGTGCAAAAGCTATGTTCAGTGAAGCGAACATCTATCTCTACATGCAATAAGTGTGCACTAGAAGCTAAAATCCAAAGATGTCTATACACGATAAACATAAAACAAGAGGGCATCTAGTGGCTGATAGTTGATTTTAGTAGTAATACATTGTGCATGGAACCTACTGAGGGCCTAACATGTGATTATGTTGCAAGTATGGATGAACTCGAGCAAGTTCATTACTAGCTCTCTGAGGGAGTAAATGATAATATCAATTGGGAAGATTTGGAGATTCCTAAAAATTTCAAAAAAAACCCCTTGAATTAAAGACACTACCAACTGAAATGGAGTATGTGTTCTTAAAAAATGGGAAGCCGGTCAATATTAATGCCAAACTTGCTATAGGAAAAAAGAAGATGTTGATGAATGTTGTGGAAAAATGGTCAGCAGACTTTGCCTGGTCACATTCTGAGCTCACAGGAATAGATCCAAGAATATGCCAGCACTGGATATACACTGGCCCTACTGTTAAGTTGAAATGATAGCCATAGTGGTGATTGAATCCCAAATTAAAGCAGATTGTCAAAGAGGAGATTGAGCAACTCCTTATGGCAAGATTCATCTACCCTGTTGTAAATAGTGAGTGGGTTAGCCAATTCATGATCATGCCCAAGAAAGAAGGCAAATGGCATGTGTGCATTGACTTTCGGCTAATATGGCAACTCTTAAAGATCATTTTCCATTGCCCTTTGTTGACCAAGTGCTGGATACCATTTCTGCGCATAGCTACTATAGCTTTTTGGATGGTTATAATGGCTATAACCAACTTCAAATCACACTAAAGGACCAGGTGAAGATGACTTTCACAAGTTCTTGGGGGACTTTCGCGTACTATCAAATGCCATTTGGTCTATGTAATGCCCCGCCTACATTTCAACAATTAGTCTTTAGCATTTTCCAGCAAAAAATTGGTAGTGGGGTAGAAGTCTTCATGGATGACTTTTCTACCTATGGAGCTACATTCAAGCAAGCCTTGGACCGTCTTGAGTAGGTGTTGAGGAGATGTGTCGAAACAAACCTCTACCTCAATTGGCAGAAGAGCCATCTTATGGTCTAGGAAGGCATAGTCTTGGGGCATTGTATCTTAAAAGCAAGAATTAAGGTGGACCTTGAAAAGATAAGGGTCATCCAAGGAATAACCCATCAACCAAAAATAGTTAAAGAAGTGTGGTCATTCCTTGGTCATACTAGCTACTACCGGTGCTTCATCAAGAACTTTTCCAAAATTGCCAAGCCATTAGTTGAATTAACAAAGAAAGATGCACCATTTGTCTAGACCCCTACATGTAAAATAGCATTTCAACAACTAAAGTAGAAGCTTGTTGAGACCCCAATTCTACAAGCACTTGATTGGTCTAGGCCATTTCATGTGATGACCGATGCATCAAACTATGCTTTGGGGGTAGTGCTTACATAGATGGATGATCAAAGACATCCATATTACATTGACTGTGCAAGCTAGAGTATTGTAGGTACATAGTTAAACTACATCACTACAGAAAAAGAGTTGTTGATGATGGTGTTTGCCTTAGAAAAATTCAGGTACTATGTTCTTGGTTATAAAGTATTTATGCACACAGATCATAACACCATCTAGTTTTTAATGAATAAACCAATGGTGAGCCCCTGTGTCATACGGTAGTTCATGATTTTGCAAGAGTTTGATCTCACAATGGTAGATCGAAAGGGTGTGGAAAATGTGGTTACCAACCACTTATCACAGCTAAGATGGGACGACAAGGAGAAAGAAAGCCCCTTATCTAATCAATTTTCTGATGAATATCTCTTTGTAGGAGCTATTAATGCACAAATGTCGAATGAACCAAGATGGTATGACACCATTCTTACTTATCTACTCAAGAAAAAACTACACTAAGGGCTAAACACCTAGAAGAAACAACAGTTTCTTCACCAAGTTAACCATTTCATGAAAATTGATGGGAACCTTTACAAAGTATGTCTTGATGGCCAAGTACGTTGGTGTGTCCTTAACACGGATCAACTGTGCATTCTCCAGGATGCTCACGAAGGCCCTTGTGGGGGCCATTATTCAGGGAGACACACGACCATAAAAATCCTCATGAAAGGATATCACTAGCCAACAATCTTCAAAGATGCACACCCGTTCCATTCGTTCTTGTGATCGTTGTTAAAGAGATGGCGGAATGATAGCTCAAATTAAGGGGCCACAATAATGGATTCAACCTCTCAAGCCATTCGATATTTGGGGCATTTACTTTATGGGTTCCATTGCACCTATGTTAAATGGAAAGGCATATATAATAGTTGCATTGACTATTACACTAAGTGGTTAGAAGCAACAGTCGTCACTGACTGTACATCCACTAGTACTACTTAGTTTGTACAATAGAACATCATAAATAGGTTTGGTGTGCCTCGTGTGTTAATTTCTGAAAATAGAACTCATTTCATAGGTGCCACTTTTCGAAAACTTATGCAGCGCTTGGGGTTGAGCACAAACTCATAACACTTTATCACCCTCAACCAATGGTCAAGCTGAAGTCACTAATCAGGAGATTACAAAAATTGTAACACGCAGTATTAGCAAGTACTGAAGGGATTAGAGCACCAAACTAAATGATGCCCTTTGGGCTTATCGCTCCACATGGAATCTTCCCATAGGTTATTCTCCCTATGAGCTCATGTATGGAAAACTAGCAACATTGCCCATTTAATCCGAGCTCTGTACACTCTTTACAGCCTATGACCTTGACATGGATCTAAGTCTAGCACAAAAGGAAAGATTAATGAACCTCAACTTGCTAGATGAAAATTAGTTAATGGCCCTGTCATCCAACAAAGTGCATAAGGCATTCAATAAGAAATGCCATGACCTCAAAAAGAGAAAAGTCGTGTTTCAACTAGGAGACAAGGTTCTCTATTGGAATCCTACACACATACTTCAATGAACCAAGTTTCAAACATTGTGGGAAGGATCTTACATTATCAAAGAGACTTTTCCCTCTAGGGCCATGATCATATATAAACCTAACAACCTAAACAAGAAGCAATTAGTCAACATCCAACAACTGAAACCTTTCCATGAGCCTAAGCAAACCAACTAAACAGACACTTCGCAAGATGGACAACCACACTCAATATTTTAGATCTTCTCCTTCCAACTTAGTCATGGGGGAGATGGCCATCCATAGTGACACTTTAAGCAGCTCCTTAGTCTTTTAATTTTTTGTTTTACACATTTTTTGATTTTACAACTTTTTTTTTTCAAGTTATTGATCTTTTTTGAGTTTTTGTTTTATACTATCATTAGTATATTTAATATTTCTTAAATATCTTTTACTTTCTTTTATATTTTCTCATGTTTGGTGTAATTTTCTACTCTTTTTGCTAATAAGGTGCCAAGTACAATGGTAATGTGCTACTTAATGGTGGTATGTATCATTTGTGATTTGATTGTTGATATCTAGTTTTTGACTTTGAATGTTGTTACTGATAACTAGGACATGGTTTCTTTTCATGTAATAGGTAGTGGGTCTACATCATCCACCCATCAACACACTCTATGGTTTTCTTTGTTTTGTAAATGTGTAGTCCCTTTTTTATTAATACAACTTTAATAAATTTGTAACTTGTGTAGTTTCTAGAATTGGGAAGGATTCAAAGGCTTGGACAGGGTGTGGCTTCAAAGGAATGTGGTATTCTTTGTGCTTTTCCATTTTCCTATGTGCAAGGGTGTTCTTATGAACTTCACACTGTCTTATGTCATTCCACAATAGGAAGTTAAATAAGGCCTTGCATGGTGTGGTCCTCAAAAAAAAATATGGAAATTCAAAACACACCCCTTAGACCAAATAAAAGGGCTACAAGCAGTAGTTATGGGACATGTCTTGTCTCCTCTAACTAAGGCCCTTTCTCACTTCCTACTTCTTCTTCAATTTGGAATGGTGGTTGTTTTGTGGGAGCATTCTTGTGTCTCATGGGATGGACTAGTCTTAGAATGTCAATGCGAAGTCACTGAAATTTGTTGGTTTTGGTCTGGACTAAGGATGGATCCTCTTAAGTCCTTTAATCACAAACTCCACAAGGGACTTCATGTGACCATAATTAGGAACTCTATTTCATTCTCTCTCTCATCCATCTATGCTTTTCATGTCTCACCTCACTGTCAATTTCATGTTTTGATTTGATGTTCTAGGTTCATGTGTTAGGATTCTCAATCAGTTACTTCTGGGTTTTTGTACTTAACCTTCTGTAACCATTAATCATTCACAAAGCCCACGGACTCCTTGGTTTGAAGTTATACAAGGGCATAAAAGGCCTATGCTTGCTTTGGGGAGGACCTACTTACATATTTTTTGGTTTGGTTAAGTTAAGTTCTTTAACCTTAGATATTTTTACAATTAAATTCTTTTTATTTACCCCATTAATGCCATCCAATTGTGCACATCTTGAAAAATATTTTTAATGAATTCTTTCTTTTTATTATTGTGAATTTCTATACCCTCTTTTCAGTATTCCTTGTGTTAAGCTTTTTCTAAATTTTATGGACCACTTCTCTTACCTAACATATTTGTCAGTCTTACCACTAACATTATCAAGCAACCAATCTACCACAATCACAACTTACCTAGGTATAACCACTAACAAGACAAGGTATTCAATTGCTATGTGTTACACTTTATATACTAATCCCTGATTTTTTTTGTGATTTCAGTGAGAAGAATGGACTGGAAGTCGGACTATCTTCACCAAGGATGATGCAACAATATCACTCACAAGAGATTATTCATGACCGTTGGATCTCTTCTACCTCTCCCTCATTCTTCTATTGCCAAGAGGGGTTGGATGTTCATTGGATCTAATGATGTTCTTTCCTATTTTCATGAACATCCAAATTTGTACACAATTGTAATGATGTATGCTCAAGCACTTCTATATTTTTCTATTTCCTCTGTGTCACATTGTATGTTAGTCAAACATTCCATACCTCCTACTATATTTTGTAAGGGACTTGTTCCTCTTCTTCTGCACTCGAGGACGAGTTTTCATTCAATCGTGGAGGTATGATGAATTGTGTTTTACATGAGTCCCAATATCGGATATCCAATATCAAGGTGGCTGCAATATCGGGTACAGGATATTAGGTACGCAATATCACGGTTCAAGATATGATATCGGGTATGCAATATTGCTGGGTGTTCTTGGGCTTAGAAATACAACCCTTGGGCACATGATTCCAGGGGGAGATTTTCAATCAAGTAGGGAAATTCTTATAGTTTATTCATTCGAGAGTTAGAATATTTTCCAAGTGCCCACAGCAGGAGGTCTAAGTGTAATTAGATCTTTATTCAAGCATTGATGCACCTGAACACACCATTGTATTGGTAATAAAGACAAGCCCTTTGATTCATCCTTGCAGCACTTGAGACTTTCTTTCTTTATGCATTTATACATTGTGATTTCATGCAGTTCACATTTAACGTTATTCATTTAGCAATCAATCTTGATTAATTAAGTAATTAATTAAAATACACAAGCATGACCCCTTCAAACATACATGTGACACATGATAGCTCAAAATCAGTTAGCATTTGACAACCCAGCAGTGTTTACATGAAGTTCAGGATGTGTTCGGGAAGTGGGGATGGTTACTTGTGTTAGGCTAGATTAGACAATAGTTCACTTAGCATTTAATTACTCTCACTTTCATTATTATTTTAGGCAATCAAATTGATAAAACATAAAATGATAAAAATCTTATGCCTTAGTTACACTTAACCATACACTTGCATTTCACAAGTGAGACTAGAAAGACAACGAATGGACAACACAAACTCACCGTTTAGCTCTAGCGTACTTGGTAATTAAAGTTTGCAAAATTTGACTAGATCACACGTGAATGCTTGTGATTCGTATGGTTGGGCATAGGGGTACCTCGTCGCTCATCAGCCTGATAAACCCAGGTCATAGGTTTGATTCTACTAGTTAACACTAAGTTATAAACATCTATAAATCTAAGAGTGTACTTATGTTTTAATTATTTCGGGTTCCAACATCCCCCCCCCCCCCCAAAAACACACAAAAATGTTTATACGTTTTAGAAAGGTCCCTCATAATCAATGGCTTATCAAAAAATGAAATGAAGCTTTATTATGACTCCAATGACCTATAGGTTATACTAGACAAATATTATATTTTCATATAAAACAAAGATAGACTCTTCAAACTCACCTCATAATTCAAGGTAAAATATATGAATGCAGCATATAACAAATAGATTCTTGAAATATGACGTAAGGACCCTCATAATCAATGACTCATCAAGAAATGAAATGAAGCTTTATTATGACTATAACAACCTATAGGATCTATTGGATAGAACATTTTTATCAAAAATAAAGATAAACTCTATAGACTCACCCTAAAAGTCAAGGCAAATATATATAAATACAACACATAACATATGGGCTCTTGGAATATGACATAATGAGCTTGAACAAATTTTGGTTATAGCAACTAAACAAGTTATGCATTCATAACAATAGGGTGCTTAAAAGACTTGGTTTGATGAGGATTATATGTAGACTAGGTAGAATATTGAGAATGCAAATAAGACTCATAGACAATGTTTTGTTAAGTATATAAATGCGTCATTAAAACATGAGAAGCAAATTTATCAGGTAGTAATAATATTTTCCTTTCATCATTAAATAGGAATCTAGATAGTTTTGGCAATGTTTTCATCATAAAGTCTCTTCATTGCTTAATTTTTCTTTAAGATATTTGTTCATTTTACAATAAGCTATTTACAAGAGAAGATGATAATTCTACTACTATTGTACAATAAACATCTTTGCAATTTACTCTTGAGGAAGTCACACAGGGTATTAAAAAGCTAGCATCTAGCAAAGCTATAGATTTAGATGGCTAATATATAGAATTATCAATGTGTGTAGAATCTACTATTCATATAGAAATTTAGCAATTGAGCAAAAATTACAGTAACATTGGAATACTAATAAAGATATCTTGTTATACGAAAAAGGGGATAAAATTAATTTGAATGATTATCAAATGATCACTATGAGTAGTATTTTTGCTAAGTTATTAGGTACTTTGCTAGAAAAGAGAATTAGTTCTTAAGCTAAAGATAACTATGTTAGGACAAGGTGTCAAACAGGTTTTGGACAAGCTCACTCTACTATTGATCACTTAGTTACTCTTAGACATCACATAGAGTTTGCAAAAATGCCTAATAAAAAGTTTTGTTTGTTTTATTGATTTTGCAAAAGCACATTGATGAGTGATGAGGTACCCCTACACCCAACCATACGAATTACTAAGGTGTTCATGCATGATTTGATCGAATTCCGTAGACCTATATTTCCCTAGTACACTAATTCTCTAGGAAGTGAAATGGGCATTGAGAACGTTCGTTGTCTTCCCAACTACACTTGTGAAGCTCAAGGGTATGGTTTAAGTGTAATTGAGGTACATGATTTTTATCATTTTATGTGTTATAAATTTAATCGCCTATAACAAGAATAAAAGGTAGAATACTTTAAGATCTAATCCATACATTGCCTAGCTAGCTTAACACAAGTACTCGTTCACACTTTTCAGACACATCTTGAACACGTATAGCACTACTGGGCTACCAAACATTAAGCATTTCTAGGTTACCAAGTGCTACATGTATGCTCGAGGTGTTTGTGCTTGTGTTCATTAACAACTGGAAATTAATTACTTAATTAAAGTGCATTAAAGTGAAGTGCATGAATATTATATGCATCAAAGAAACATTAATATATTCTCAGTGCTACAAGGATGATCAAAAAGGTTCACTTTTATTACTGTCACATTGCTGTGCTTAGGTACATGAATGTTTAAATAAGATCCATACACACTCAAACTCCTATTGTGGGCACTCAAAAAATATTCTAAATCTAGAGAAAATAAACTACAAGAGCTTCGCTATGCTATGACAAAAACTATGAAAAACTTAACTAAAAGCTATGAGCCCAAGCACTATATTTATTGGTCAGCGTATACCCCGCGATATCGAATATTCAACATCGTGTCTTAGGCTCTGACATCGGGTATCCGATGTTGAGGCTCTAATATTGGAGCCAGTCAAAATATGATTCATCATACCGCCATGACTGAATGAAAACTCATCTTTGAGTGAAGAAGGGGTGGAACAAGTTCCTTACAAAATATTAGGAAGGTATGGAATTATTGATTGACATACAAACTAACTTAGATGGAATAATAGACTAAGTGCCCAAGTGTACGAAGTTACAATTTTTAGAAAATTGGGTGTTCATGATAACAAAAGTGACCACCCTAGATAAAATTGACATCCAACACCTCTTGGCAGCTAAAGAGTGAGAGAGAAGATCCAACAATCATGAACAGTCCTTTTTGTGGGGTACTGCAACATCATCCTTGGTGAAGATAGTTTTACTTCTAGTCCATGCTTCCCACTATAATCACAATAAAATCATGAATTAGTATGCAATGTGTAACACATAGCTATTAAGTACGTTGTCTCGTCAATGGTTACACTCAGCTATATTATGATTGTGATAGATTGATTCCTTTAGGACTGTTAGCAGAAAGACTAACAAATAGGGTAAAATAGATAAGTGGTCCATTAAATTTGAAAAATTTCTACACAAGGAAATATTTGAAGGGGGTGTAAAAATTCACAATAATAAAAAGGAAAGTTCACTAAAAAATGTTGTGAAGATGTGCACAATTTGATGTCATTGATGAGGTAAGCAAAAGGATTTGATTGTAAGAGTATCTAAGGATAAAGAACTTAACTAACCCAACCAAAAGATATACAAGTGGATCCTCCCCAAAGCAAGTAGAGGCATTTTATTGCCCTTGCATAACTTCAAATTGAGGAGTCCGTGGGCCCCATGGATGATTAATGGTTATGGAAGGTTAAGTACAAAAACCTAGAAAAAACTACCTAAGAATTTTGACACATCAAACTAGGACATCGAATAAGAACATGAAACTGGTAGTGAGGTGAAACATGGATCACATAAATGGATGAGAGAGGGGAGAATGGAGTTCTTGATTAAGGTTACATAAAGTCCCTTGTGAATTTTATGGTTAAATGACTTGATAAGATCCATCCTTCATCTAGACCAAAACCAACCACATTTAGTGACTTTGCATCATCATTCTTAGACCAATCCACCCCCCTAAGACATAAGAGTGCTCCCATAGAACAACCACCATTCCTTATTAGAGAAGAAAAGAGAAGTAGGAAGTGAGGAAGGGCCTTAGTTAGAGGGGACTTTCAAGCATCAATAACATGTCTTTCTAGTTCCATAACTAGTGCTTGTAGCTCGTATATTTTGTCTAAGGGATGTGCTTTGAATTCCCATCGGTTTTTTTTATGAGAACCACACTATGCAAAGAGTTATTCAACTTCCTTTTATTGGCCGACACGGAATGGTAAGAAATCCATGAAAACACACATGCACCTAACTAAGCAGAAAGGTACAAAGAATATCGAATCTCCTTGAAGTCACACCCTATTCAAACCTTTGAATGCTTTCCAATTCTAGAAACTATCAAAGTCACAAATTTGTTATAGTTTTATTAATGAAAAAGGGACTGCATATTTCCAAAACAAGGAAAGTCATAGAGTTTGTGGATGGATGGATGTTGTGGACTCACTGCCTATTGCATGAAAAAGAAACCATGTCCTAATTATCAGTAACAATATTCAAAGCTAGAATCTAGACACCAATAATCAAATAACAACATAGTACATACCACCATCAAGCAACAAATTACCAATGTGCTTAGCACTTATTAACAAAAAGTTAGAAAATCACACCAGAATAAATGAAAATATAAAAGAAAGTGTAAAACACTCAAGAAATAACAAATGTACTAATGATGTTGTAAAAAAAATTAGAAAAGATTAATAACATGAAAACAAGAAGATGTAAAATAAAGAATGTGTCAAACAAAAAGTTGCAAAACAAAAATGGTGAAAATTTGAGGAGTTGCTTATATAGTTAGTGTGAATGACCATCTTCCCCATGACTAAGTTGAAAGGAGAAGATTTGAAATATTGAGCGTGGTTGTCCATACGATGAGGTGTTTGTTGTATTTGCTGGCTTATGCTCATGGAAAGGTTTGACTTGTTGTATGTTGACTAGCTATTTCTTGTCTAGGCTTTCAAGTTCATAGATCATCATGGCCCTTGAAGAAAAAATTTCATAAATTATATAAGGTCCTTTCCACAACATTTGGAACTTAGTTTGTTAAGGTACATGTGTGGGGTTCTAGTAGATAACCTTATCTCTTGGTTGAAGTTTGACTTTTCTAATTTTAAGGTCATGGTGCTTTTTGTTGTGGGCCTTATGCAAATCATTAGATGATAGGACCACCAATTGATTTTCTTCTAGCAAGTTGATATTCATTAGTCTTTCTTTTTGTGCTAGACTTAAGCCAAGGTCGAGGTCTAATGAGCAATGAGGTACCTCCTACATCCAAACATACAAATCACAAGTGCTCACACATGATCTAGTTGAATTCCGTGGATGGGACTAGTTGTGGCATCTAGATCATTATGCCTTGATTGTAGTTTACTATTTTCCCATGTGGGCTAGTGGTAGCATTATCACATATGGTTTAGTCCAAAGTGAGACATATGATTCTTGATGTTGTTGTGGCCTTATGCTACTCCTAACGATAATAAAGAAATCAATTATTTAAACTAATTAACAATAGAAAGTAAAGTCTAAACTAGCCTATGAGTGATGAGTGTCCATTCCCAGCTTGCTATACACATCCTGAACCCACGTATCCACTACTGAGATTACCAAGTGCTATGCTACGAGGTGAACCAAGCAATAACGCGCCTGGGATTACCAAGTGAATATGTGTTTACACATGAAACTGGTTGTGCTTATTCCACCAATTCATTAATATGCATGGAAACGTAAATATTAACTAAGTATATGAAATGTAAATTGATGGAAAGTAAATTTAATCTAAGTCAAAGTGCTACAATGAATGAGAATCAATCTCGATCTTATTGCCATTCATGGAAGGTGTCCAGGTACATTGCCACTCAAATAAGACACCGTACAACTTACTTAAATCCACACTGTGGGCACTAACTGACTGTTCTTTAAGATTAGGGAATAAAATTGCAAGAGTTTAGCTACTCTATTGACCAAATAATTACATAAATATGACTATGAGTGGATATTTATAGAGGAAAATAGACACTACATCAACGAGGTCGATCGAAGTAATAGACTGTGTCAATGGGGCCTAGTCAACATAATAAACTGTGTCGATAGGGCCTAGTCAATGAGGCCTAGTCAATGCAACAAATCATATCTCATCAAGGTTATAGGCTATTGAAAGTGTACGGAGCTCAGATTGAATAGGAAGTGTTGGTAATTTTCCATACACAAGTTCATAGGGAGAGTAGCCTATAGGAAGTTTATATGTTGAGCAATAGGCCCAAAGGCCATCATTGAATTTCATGTTCTCATATTTTCTATATTTGCTAATAGTTCTTATTAGAATCCTTGTGATTTCCCTATTGGTAACCTTAGCTTGATCATTTTCCTGGGGTGGTAGGATGTTGTGAGTTTGTGTTCAACCGTTAGGCATTGCATGATCTTCTGAAAGGTCATGCCTGTAAAGTGAGTTCCATTATTAGAAATTAATGCACGTGGCACACCAAACCTATTTACAACATTTTGTTGTACAAATGAAGCAATAGTAGAAGCTGTACAATTGGCAACAGTTGCTACTTCTACCCATTTTGTAAAATAGTCAACAGTGACTATGATGTATGCCTTTCCATTTGACATGGGCGTGATGGAACCCATGAAGTCAATGCCCCAAATGTGAAGAGTTCCAATGGTTGAATCCATTATTGAGGTTCCTCTATTTGAGTAGTCATTTCATGATCTCATTAGCATCATTCACAAGAGTGGACATATTGATGAGCATCCTTGAAAATCATTGTCCAATAGTACCCTGTCATCGGGATCTTAATGGTCATGTGTCTCCCAGCATAGTGGCCTCTACAAGGACCTCCATGAGCATCTTGGAGAACATGTAGTTAATTAGCATTAGGGGCACACCATCAAACTAGGCCATCGGCACACACCTTATAGAGGTGTCCATTGATCTTCATGAAGCATTTTACCTAATGAAGAAACTGTTGTTTCTTCCAGTGGTCCAACCCTTGTGGCATCTCTTGAGTGAGAAGATAGGTGAGAATGCCATCATACCATTTAGGCTCATTGGGCAATTATTCAATTATAGCCCTAGCAAAGAGGAGTTTGTTAGGAAACATATCAAATAGTGAGATTTCTTCCTCTTTGTTGTTCCATCGTAATCGAGACAAGTGGTCAGCGATCACATTCTCAGTGTCCTTTTGATCTACCATCATGAGATCAAATTCTTGTAAGATTGCCAGCCATCGTATGACATGGGGGCTTACCATTGGCTTATTTCTCAGGAAGAAAATTGTGTTATGGTTTGTGTGCACAAACACTTTGTATCCAAGCACATAATGCCTAAACTTTTCTAGAGCAAACACCACTACCATCAATACTTTTTTTGTAGTGGTGTAGTTCAATTGTGCATCCACAATGCTTCAGCTTGCATAGTGGATGTAGTATGGATGTTTCTTATCATCCATTTGCATAAGCACAGCTCCCAAGGCATAATTTGATGCATCTTTCATAACATGAAATTGTCTGGACCAGTTTACTACTTGTAGGATTGGAGTTGATACAAGTTTCTCTTTCAGAAATTAGAATGCTTGTTTGCATTCAAAAATCTAGACAAATGGAGCATTTTTCTTTGTTATCTCCACCAATGATTTTGTGATCTTAGAGAAATTCTCTATGAATCATAGATAGTAGCCAGTATGTTCAAGGAATCACCAAACATCTTTGATAGTTTCTGGTTGGCGGGTTATTCCTTGGATGATCCTTCTTTTTTTGGGGTCAACTCAATTCTTGCTTATGATATTTTGTGTCCCAATACAATGCCTTCTTGGACCATTAGATGATTGTTTGGCCTAAGGTTTATCTCAATGCATCATTTTAATACTTTCTCAAGGCAGTTGAGGGCTTGCTTAAATGTAGCTCCATACGTGGAGAAGTCATTCATGAAGACTTCCACACCACTACCAATTTGCTATTGAAAAATGCTAAGGACCAAGCTTTGAAATGTAGTAGGGGCATTGCATAAACTAAAAGGCATCTTATGATATGAAAAAGTTCCCTAGGGACTTGTGAATGTTGTTTTGGCCTGGTCATTTGGCACGATCTAGATTTGGTTATAGCCACTATAACTATCCAAAAAACTATAGTAACAATGCCCATATATTGTGTCTAATACTTGATCAATGAATGGCAACAAAAAGTTGTCATATTTAGTAATCGAAAATCGATGCAGACTTGCCACTTGCCACCTTTCCTTAGCACAATCACTAGTGGAATAACCCACACACTATCTACAATGGGAAAAATGAACCTCGTCTTGAGTTGTTTAATTTTCCCTTTGATGATCTACTTCAGTTTGGGGTTCAATCACCTCTGTGGCTGTCTCTTTGGCTTCATGGCTAGGTTAGTGTAGATGCGATGTTGGCATATCTTAGGATCAATCCTCCTGTTGTTGACCATTTTTCAATCACATTCAACAACATCATTTTCTGTTCTGGAGCAAGATTTGCATTGATTATGATTGGCTTCCCATTTTTAAAAACACATATTCTATGCTGGTTAGTAGAGGTTTAAGTTCAAGGGACTCTTGCTTGAAATTTTCAGGAATTTCCAACTCTCCCTAATAGGTATCATCATTTGCATCATCAGAGAGTTGGTGATGAACTTGCTCTAGTTCATCCATGCCTATGACATATGCACATGTCAGTTTCTCAGTTGGCTCCATGCAAAGTGTGCTGCTCTCAAAATCAATGGTCAACCACCAGGTACCCTCCTATTTTGTGGCTACTGCATATAGACACTTTTGAATTTCTACTTTCAATGCACATTGCTTGCATGCAGAGATAAATGGTCATTTCACTGCCTAGAGTTTTTGCACACAATTGCATCCTATATCATTGTATGCGATGCATGGAACTCACTTCTTCTCGATCTTTCTGAATGCATTTTCTTTTAATATTTCTAGGGAAAAATCTCAAATGCCCATCCTTGCATCATCAATGCTTAGCCATGCCCTTCCCATGATGATTCGAAAGTCTCCTTTGTAGTTCTGCACTTTGATCACTAGGAAATCAATAGGATGAGACCACCCATAGATAGTGGTCATGATGTAATCTACCAATCCCAATGGAAAAGTGATGGATTGGTATGCCAATTCTAATCTAATATTGCTCTTCTTTAAAGAAGGTAGGTTCCATGTAGTATACATTTCATGAGAGATTAGATTGACACCAAAACCTAAGTTAAGAAGAGCTTTACATGGTTTGCTCCCAACAATCTACAAATAAATTAAAGGGCTTGCAAGATCTGCTAAATTCCTAGGGACATTTCAAGCATGGATCCAATTAGATACAGTGTGGGTAAGCATCATAGTGTGGATCCTAGGTGATGTTTGGTTTGAAGGGGACTCAAAGAAATTTGATAGCGAGGAAGATGCAGGAATAGGGTTGTTAACCACAAGTGTATTTGAGGGCTTAGGCAAATTGCAAGATCGGAAGAAAGGTCTTTTCTTTGATCGAGTATCTAAACCACTTGGTTGATGTACCAGTTATAGAGTAATGGCCTTGGTAGTGTTGCGTTATTGTAGTTGAGCTGGTAGTTCACCATGCATAGGTGGAGCAAATGGTAGCTATGTAGCTAGAGGAAGAAGATGTGTAGGAATAAGAGGAGGATAGGGATAAGAGGTGGTATCCCTTCTTGCATGTGGAGAATGAGTTTGATATTAATTAGCAGGGTGGTAGTAATATTGGAAAGTAGAAATGTGACTAGAGGAGTCACGTGGAGACAAGGGTTGCTAAACATAATATCCATATGGATTAGGTTGTCTATAAGGGTATTGCTGCCTTGGTGGTGCCAGTGCCCATGACTATGGTTGCTGCTACTATTGATATTGCTCATAAGGTTACCATGGAGTTTCACTTGGATAATACTGTTGTTGTTGGTAGAATTGCCTAGAGTTGCCTTGAGGATAATACAATCTTCTAGGTGTTAGCCTTTGTGCAAGTTGTAGATTCAAAGTGTACACCCCAAACTCTTGTAAGTGTAACACTATCCCTTTGGATGTTTAAACTGGTAGACATCACATCCACCATCATCATCTAATTTACTTCTCAAAACTTCTTCTATTGTAGCAATTTTGCTCTTACCTCCTTGATAGGTACGTTTAGCTTCCTTGTGGCTTCTGCACTCACGATCAGTACCTTGTTCTTTGGACTCTTTAGCAATTTTTAAGACAGCTTGAAATCTACTATTTATGGAGTCCCATAACTGATCAACCTTGGCCGTAATTTTAGATTGAAATTTTTGAAGTAGTAAGTATTTCCTATTCATCATCTCATCAAGTGTTGATTCTTCCTCACTATCATAGAATTGAACCTCCCTCTTGCGAATGAAAGGATTGTGATTATACTCTTCTACACTTTCTTGTTTTCTCAATTCAACTTCCTCTTTAGCTACTTGCTCAATCAATCTTTGGATCTGATGGGTGCTTAATTTTGATAGTCATCCTTGAGCATAGACTTCAAGGGTTCTCTTCGTTTTAGATCGAAGCCCATCTACAATGTAGCAAAGTTAATCCAGTTGTGAATGAACATGGCCAGGACATCTATGCATTAAAGAATAGTATCAGCTAATAGTGGCATCCAAGGGTTTGTGTATTTCTTGTTTCCATCCTTGGATCTACCTTCTCAAGTTGGACACTCCGGAGTATGTTTGATATTTGTCATTGAATAATTCAAGCATTATACTCCATCGTTGGATAGATTCTGGTTCTAAGAATCAATACTAGTTTGCTACTTCTTTAATGAGTATCCTTGGGAACAACTTATGTTTTTGCCACTCATTCTCTATATTTTGCAAGTTACATGCATCTTGAAAAGCTTGGAGATGGTTTTGCATATTTGAATTATATCCTCCTTTGAACCTAGGGATATTGTTCATATATAGCCTTTTGATCCAACTATCCTTTACATGCCTTATTAGAATTCATATTGCCTTTGTGATGTTTAGCATACTTTGTGTTGCAAGAAATGGCTCATTGAGGCCATGATTTTGGTCCCTACGATGCTCTCTACCATTCCTTCATTCATGGCATCGCATCTCTCTTGAATGCCCACACCCTTGGTCTTTCCTTGCTCGATGGTATCTTCAATCATTTTGGTCTCATCGGTCACCTCCATCATGGTCTTGCCCCCCATGGTTACGGTCAAAGCTAGAAGAAGAAGAAGATGATGACGAAGGTGAAGAGGAAGGAGGACTAGCACCATCATGGTGCTTGCTACCATCTCTTCGATGATCGCCACCACGATCACAATCGTATTTCTTGGCTGCATCTCTACCTTAACTTGCCTCTTTGGATCGTTCCTTGCAATTGGATCCATTCTTGCCAGAACTGGGATTGTAAATTATGGATTGTAGGTTTTGGTTTTGACCTTCTTCACTAAAGTTAAAGAGAGGAATTTCATGGAATGGAAAACTCCCAAAGAAGTGCTATCCACCATTGTTTTGGTATAGTAGGAATGGGGAATTATTAAATCCTTTTCCCTTCATAGATTCATGACATTATTTTAGTTGTCGATTCCTTAGATGTTGTGCCTAAATGGGATGATAATCCTTAGAATCATTATCTTGCACAACATACTTAGCATGAAGTTCCTGAAGACCCATACAGATAAGCATTTGTTGGAGCATTATAGGAATGGATCAATTAGGCAACAATATAATATTGCCCTCCATGTCATGCCATTGTAGCTATTTATCCTGATGTAGGATGAAGGTGAAATTTGGTACATACTCATCAGGATGAGCATATATCACTCAGTATCGTTGAGGCATTGGCTAATGAACTCCATTAGACTTGAATGAAGAATCGCTCTCGTGAGAAGAAGACATTTTATCTTAAGAAATAAAAATTGTAGTGTGCTTCTAAATATTGTTGTAGTTATTTTTGAAGTAGGATATGACTTTAAGGTTCATTTCAATGATCTGAATAATTTCACTAAATCCTAGATAGTGCATGAAACAACTAAAAGGTCCCTAGCAATGACACCAATGATAAGCAACAAGTGATGAGTCATCACTGGTTGTCTACATCGATGAGGCCTCGTTGACGAGGCCCCATCAATGCATTTCAACTTGCCTACTAGTCATATTTATGGGGGAGTTCAGATTTCAATAGTAGCAAAGCTCCTACATTTTTTTCATTTGAAAGTTAGAATTTTTTCCTTTAGTGTTCAAAGTAGGAGTCATTGAGTATATGGATCTTTATTCAAGCATTGTTGTACCTGAGCACGATAATGTATGCGGAAATAAAGATGAGCTTTCTGATAAACCTTGTAGCACTTTGGATAGATTAGCTCTTTTATTTATGTATTCACTGTTATCAATTATTTGTTAATTATTCTCAATTATTTCACAAATATTTTCTAGCAATTGAGTTAATGAGATTATTAAGCTAGATATATTAAATACATAACTACAACTACTTTGAGTGTAACACATATTCACTTGGTAATCCCAACAATGTTATTACTTGGTACGCCAAGTAGTGTAATGTTTGGTCATCCAATAGTGGATACATGGGTTTAGGACGTGTACGAAAAGTGGGAATAGATACTTATGTTAGGATCAGTTAAATGATTAGTTAATTAATAATTTGGATTAGTTAATTAAATTCATTTTATCCACATTTCGAGCATCCAAATATAAAATACAAAATGATAAAAATCGAATGCCTTAGTTACACTTAACCATACCAACAAATGTGACAAGTGTAATTAGGAGGACAATGATTAATCTTAAGGCTAGATTCACTTCCTAAAGGGCTAGTGCATTGGAAATGATAAAGTTTGTGGAACTCAATCGGATCGTGCGTGAACGATTGTGATTCGTATGGTTGGACGTAGAGATATCTTGCTACTCATCATTGGCACTATTGCTAGGGACTTTATTTGTGAAACATGCACTATCTAGGTCTAAGTGAATATCACTAATATCATTGTATGAACCTAAAGGTCCATATCATTCCCACCATACATAAAAAATTATAAAAGCACACTAATAATTTCAATTTGTTTTACAAAATGTCTTCTTCTTCTCGTAAGCCTGAAGATACTAAACCATCAGTCCCACAGGAATGCAAGGTGATATATACTCATCCAGATGAGTTTGTGTTGAATTTCACCTTCATGCTACATTAGGATGAATAGATGTAATGGCGTGATATGAAGGGCAATATCATTTTGCCCCTCAATAGATCTATGCCTGGAATGCTATTTAAAATCCTTAAGAAGTTGGGCATAGTAGACCTTCATGAAGAGTACGTTGTGGATGGATATGACACTTAGAACTATTGTCCCACTGAAACACAACATAAGCAAGATAAATGTCAAGAGAAACTTCATGAAGCTACAAAGGGGAAACATTACACTAACCCCTTATTCCTACTAGATCAAGAGGACAATGAGGATCCTCCCTTGGAAGGTTATTAACATGAAGATTCTCCATCCCCTGTTAATGATGGTGAGGGTGTGAACTTGACCTTTCAATCAACTATTCATAAATTAGGTTCAAGAAAGAGTGAGAGCCAAGGTAGGGACTCGGGTGAACATTGTAATAATAAGGGATCTAATGATGGAGATCATAAAAAGCGTAAGAGTGGTGGTGGACACTGCGGTGGCGGTGGCAGTCCACCTTCCTCTTCATCCAATTCGAAACATATCATTCTCATGGAAGTTGCCATCGAAATAACCATGATGAAGGCGATCGACAAAATAACAATAACCATGAAGGCCATCAAAATTGAAGGGGTGACCGAAACCATCATTGGCCTCATCAATGTAGTGATGATGATGAACCTTTACTTGCAACTCAAAGTATGCTTAACATTGCGGAGGTAGTAAGGATTCCAACTAGGCATATGAAGGATAGTTGGATCAAGCTCCTAGATATGAACAATATCCCAAGATTTGAGGGGGGATACAATTTTAATCTGTAGACACATCTACAAGCATTTCGAGATGCCTATGCCTTACAGAATATCAAGAATAAGTGGCAGAAACTCAAGCTTTTCCCAAAGGCACTCATTAAGGAAGCTGAAAGTTGGTACCACCCCTTAGAACTAGAATCTATCTGAAGATGGAGTACCATGTTACAACTGTTCAATTACAAATATCAAATGTACTCTAGAGTGTGTAATTTGAGAAGGCAAATCCAAGGCGAGAAACAAGGAGCACATGAACCCTTGGATGCTGCCATGGGCTAATACTATTCACTCTTACATAGATGCCCTAGCCATGGTTACTCTCAGAGGGAACAACTTCGCCACATCATAAATGGGCTCAAGGAAGAAAAAAGAAGAACCCTTGGGATGTATGCCCAAGGGAGGTTGTCTGAAATGAGAGCTCATTAGATCCAAAGGCTAATTGAGTAGGTAGCAAAAGAAGAAGGTGAAATATGAAAAAGGAAGAGTGCTGAAGAGCATAATAGGGAACCATTCATCAAAAAATGAGAGGTCCAACTTTGTGATGAGGAGGAGTCACCACTTGATGAAGTGGTGAACAAAAAGACCTTGCCTATCCAGAAATCTATTTCTAACATTACAGCCAAGGTTGACAAGTTATGGGACTCTTTGGATGAAAAGTTTCAAACTGCTTTGAAGATTGTTGAAGAATCCAAAGAGAAAAATAGTGATCGTAATCGTAGACAGCGAAAAGAAGTTGAACATGCCTACCAAAGAGGTAAGGACAAAGTTGTTGTAGTAGAGGAAGTTGTGGAGTTTGACTTTGATGATGAAATCAAATGTGACATTTGTCAATATGAACATCCAAAGGGATGTTGCCCTATGGTGTCACACTTACAAGAGTCTAGAGTGTACACATTAAATCCTTAGCTAGTACGTAGACAAGCTCCAAGACGATCGCCTTACCCTTAAGGCAATCCAAGACAGTTCCACTAGCAACAACAAGCTTACTACCCAAGTGGAACTCCTTCACAACCTTATGAACAATACCAATAGTGGTACCAACCACAATCATGGGGAATGCCACCGTCAAGGCAGCAATACCCTTATAGGCAACTAGATCTATATGGGTACTATGTTTAGCAACCTATCTCCCCTAGAAGTTTAGTAAGTCATGCATCATTCCAGCATCACTATTACCCTTCGAAATAGCACCAAACACATTTATCATCTACTCAAGGAGAAAACCCATATTCATATCCTTATTAGCCTCCACATCCCTCTGCACCTACACCTCCACCTTCAACTTAGTTACCTCCTACTCCATCCATGCAGGGTGAAATTTCTCCACAGTTGTCACAACAAAATGCTACAAGGGTTGTACACTCACAACTAGTTTTACAACCAAGTGGTCTGGATAATCAATCAAGGAAATGACCTTTCTTCCAACCTAGTAGTCTGCTCCAACCCTCACAATCTACTTCGGTTAATCACCTTGCATCCTCGGTACCCTCATCCTCTGCATCAACTACCTTCGAGAACCCTTCAAACCAAGTACTTTCTAAGATCTACATTATAATGCTAACTCATGTTGTTTCTAATTGGATCAAGGCTGGCAACCTTCCTAGAAAAAGATCTGATACAAGAAGTTTGCTCATCTTTCTAAAGATTGCTGGACAAGAGCCATGCAAGGCTCTTCTTGACTCTAGTTCTGGAGTTAACCTCATCTACCATGATATGTATAAAGCCTGGAACCTACCACCTCTTAAGAAAAGCAACATCCACTTAGAATTAGCAGATCAGTCGATTACGGTCCCTTTAGGATTAGTAGAGGACATTGTAACCATAGTTTGTGGCTGGTCCTATCTTGTTGATTTTCTAGTAATCAAGGTGGACAGCTACAAAAGTGACTTCCCCATCACCATGGGAAGGGCTTGGTTAAACATGGTTGATGCGTGCATGGGTATAAGGAACCTATCTTTCGAAATATATAAGGAGAATGAGTTAGGAAAGATTGAGAAGAAGTGTATTCCATGCATCGCGTACAGTGACAACAGGTGCAATTGTGTGCAAAAGATTTGATCCATCAAAAGCACAAACATTAAGGCATGCAATCAATATACACAAGAAGTTAATATTCAATGGTGGCTATATGTAGTAGCCACAAAGTAAGAGGGCACCAAGTGGCTAATAGTTGGTTCAGATAGCAAAAAAATATGCATGGAGCCAACTGAGAGCTTAACTTGTGCATATGTAGAAGGCATGGACAAAATTGAAAAAGTCCATTCCCAACTCTCTAATGAAGATGATGATAACTGTTGGGGAGAGTTGAAGATCCTTGATCATTTCAAGCAGGAGCCCTTAGAACTAAAAACTTTACTAGTCGGAATAGAGTATGCATTTTTAAAGAATGGTAAACCAATCATCATTAATGCCAAACTTGCTCCTAAACAAAAAGAAAAGTTGTTGAAATTGGTAAATAAATGGTCAACAACCTTTGCTTGGTCATATCTAGAGCTAACAGGAATTGATCCAAGGTTATGCCAGCACTGCATCTACATTGACCCAGCCATGAAGCCTAAAAGGCAGCCATAGAGGTGGCTAAACCCCAAATTGAAGCAAATTGTTAAGGAGGAAATAGAAAAACTCCTCAATGCAGGGTTTATCTATCCAATCGTGGATAGTGAGTGGCTTAGCCCACTTGTAATTGAACTAAAGAAGGATGGTAAATGACGAGTTTGCATTGACTTTAGGTTGTTAAATATGATAACATTTAAGGATCACTTTCCTTTGCCATTCATGGATCAAGTATTAGACACCATATCTAGGCATTGTTATTATAGTTTCTTGGATGGTTATAGTGGCTATAACCAAATCCAAATTATGCCAGAAGACCAAGCCAAGACAACATTCATGATTCCCTGGGGAACTTTTGCATGCTATAAGATGCCATTTGGCCTATGTAATGCCCTGCAACATTTCAATGCTTAGTCCTTGGTATCTTTCAACAACAAATCAGTAATGGTGTTGAAGTTTTCATGAATGACTTCTCCACCTATGGAGCTATATTTGAGCAAGCCTTGGACCAACTTGAGCAAGCACTAAAGAGATGTGTTGAGACAAACCTATGGCTCAATTGGCAAAAGAGCCAGCTCATGGTCCAAGAAGGCATTATGCTAGGGCATTGAATTTCATAGAAATGGATTGAGGTAGACCTAGAAAAGATAAGGCTCATCCAAGGAATAACACGTCAACTAGAGACCATCAAAGATGTTCGGTCATTTATTGGACACATTGGTTACTATTGGCACTTTATTGAAAATTTCTCTAAGATTGCAAAGCTATTGGTAGAACTTACAAAGAAAGGTGCACCTTTTATTTGGACCAAGGAATGTGAAAATGCATTCCAACAATTAAAAGAGAAACTTGTAGAAACACCAATCCTACAAGCACCAGATTGGTTCAAACCATTCCATATCATGACAAACACATCTAACTATGCTTTGGGAGCAATACTCATGCAGATGGACAATAAGAAATGTTCATATTATATCCATTGCACAAGTCAAAGCATTGTGGGAGCACAATTAAATTGCACCACCACAGAGAAGGAATTAATGGTAGTGGTGTACACATTAGAAAAGTTTAGACATTATGTGTTAGGTTATAAAGTATTTGTACATACAAACCATAGTGCAATTTGCTTACTTATGAATAATCCAATGGTGAGCCCTTGTGTTATACGATGGCTTCTGATCTTGCAGGAATTCGATCTTACTATGGTAGATCAAAAAGGGACTGAGAATGTGGTTGCTAACCATCTTTCTCACTTAAGATGGGATAACAAAGAGGACAAGAGCCCACTCTTTGATCAATTTCTAGACGAACTCCTCTTTATTGAAGCAATAAATGAACACATGTCTAAAAAAGCAATATGGTATAATGGCATCCTCACATATCTTCTCACTCAAGAGATGCCACAAGACTTGGAATTTAGGGAAAAAAACAATTTCTTCATTGGGTCAAATGTTTCATGGAAACAATGGACACCTTTACAAGGTATGTGTCGATGGCTTGATCTGTTGGTGTGTCCCTAATGAAGATCAACTGCGTGTTCTCGAGGATGCTCATGTGGGACCTTACAGAGGCCACTATGTAGAGAGACACATGGCCATAAAAATCCTAATGGCAGGATATTATTGGCCCACAATATTTAGGGATGCACACTAGTTAGTCAAGTCTTGTGAACGTTGTCAATGTGATGGGGGGATGACTACTAGTATGGAAGGTCCTCAATAGTGGATTCAATCACTAGAACCTTTCGACATATGGGGCATTGACTTCATGGATCCCATCACACCCATGCCTAACGAGAAAGCATATATTATAGTAGCAATTAACTATTGCACAAAATGGGCTGAAGCGGCAGCCATTACAGATTTCACATCATCCACTGCTACTAGATTTATATAACAACATATTGTCAATAGGTTTGGGGTGTTGTGTTCACTAATTTCTAATAATGAGACTCATTTCACAGGTGCGACATTTAGAAAATTAATGCAACACTTGGGGGTAGAACATAAATTAACAACACCTTACCACCCCCAAGCCAACGGTCAAGCAAAGGTAACCAACCGGGAGAGTACAAAAATATTAACATGAACCATTAACAAATATAGGAAGGATTGGAGCATAAAACTTAATGATGCTCTCTGGGACTATTGATAAACTTGGAAACTTCCTATTGGATATTTCCCCTATGAGTTAGTGTGCGATAAACTTCCAACACTCCCAATTCAATTTGAGCTTCCTACACTCTCAACAACCTATGATCTAAACCTTGGCCTAAGTTTAGCACAAAAGGAAAGATTGATCAATCTGAACATGTTAGATGAAAATCACTTAGTGGCCCTATCTCTAAATGAGGTGAATAAGGCATTCAACAAGCAATGCCATGACCTTAGAATTAGGAAAGTAAGGTTTCAACCAAGAGATAAGGTCCTCTACTAGAACCCCACACATGTACCTCAAAAGGAAAAATTTCAAACATTGTGGGAGGGACCTTATATAATTGATCAAAACTTTCCCTCTAGGGGCATGATAATTTACAAACCTAACAGCCCAAATAAAAAGTAGTTGGTCAATATTCAACAAATTAAACCTTGCCTAGAACCAAGATAGGCCAGTGTAACTACCGTCTCACCTGATGGATGCCCACGTTCCATCTTTTGGATCTCCTCCTTCCAACTCAGTCATGGGGGAGATGGCCATCTGTGCTGACCATTACCATGGCCTCTTAGTTTTTCTACCCTTTTTTTCACATTTTTTATTTTACAAATTTTTGATTTTCAAATTTTTCTAGTTTTATACCATTTTTAGTACATTTAAATTTTCTTGATTATTTTACACTTTCTTTTGATTAAGTGTGATATTTTCTTATTTTTGCTAATAAATCTGCTTTATTATCATAGTACACAATGTTGTTGTTGTTGTTTGTTAATGATGGTTTGTGCTTAAGGTGTGATTGTTGATGTCGGTTTCTATTTTTGAATTCTGATGTTTGATGACTTTGGCATGATTTATTTTTCATGGAATAGGCAATGAGTCCATGTCATCCACCCATCCAAAGAACTCTATTGTTTTCCTTGTTTTGGGAATTTAAGGTTCCTTTTTCATTAAAGAAATTCTTAATCAATTAGTAACCTTGGTAGTTCCGGTGTTAGGAAGGATCCAAAAGGTTGTAAAGGGTGTGACTTAGAGGGGACTTAATACTCTCTATACTCTTCTTCTTGCTTGAGTGCTTGAGTGTTTCTCATGGACTTCTTACTGTTCCATACCACCAATGATAGGAAGACAAATAACATTGTTGCATGGTGTGGTTCCCATCATTAAAAAAATGATGGGAATTCAAAGAACACCCCTTCGACATGAATAAGTCCTCACATGGTGTGGTTCCCATTTCAAAAAAAAAAAAGCAAAAAAACAAACAATGGGAATTTAAAGCACATCCTTTGGATAAATAAAAGGGCTACAAGCACTGGTTATGGGAATAGAAAGACATACACCTATGCCTAAAGGTCCCCTCTCTCTCACTTCCTACTTGTCTCTCCTCTTTGTGGAATAGTGATTTTCTTGTGGGAACACTCTTGTGTTTCGAGTGGGTGGATCAGTCTTAGAGTGGCAATGTGAAGTCAATGAATGCAGATGGCTTTGGTCTGGACTAAGGATGGAACTTCTCAAGTCATTTTAACCATAAGTTTACAAGGGGCTTCTTATGACCTTAATTTGAAACTCCATTCCACCTTCTCTATCATCCATCCATGCTACCATAACTCACCTCACTGTTAGGTTCTATGTTATGTTCTATGTCTTAGTCTGACGTATTGGGATTCTTGAGTGGATTCTTTTAGGTTGGTCCTTAACTTGTCATGATCATTAAACCAACTATGGGGTCCATGGACTCCTTAATTGAAGTTATACAAGGGCAAAAAGGACATGAGCCTGCTATGGGGAGGACCCACTTGTATAACTTTTGTCTTGATTAGTTAAGGTTCCTTACCTTTGACATCGCTACAATCTTATATTTTGTATTTTCTATTGTGTAAACCACTCAATACTCCTTAATCTTTCATTGTATTTATCCATTAAATTATTTTTCAAATTTATGAACTTCAATGCCCTCTTCTCATGATTTCATGCTATTCTTGGTTTTCTAAGCTTTCATTTTACCCTAATTTCATTAAAAAATTCTTTGTATTTTGATAGTTTGACCAAAGTCAACGAAAGTAAACAGTGGTCAACAGCTACGTCGACAAGGCCTCGACGACGCAATTGACCCCATCAATCAGACCTCGTCGATGAGGCCTCATCAATGCAATAAAAAAATACTATATATATTGCTAGACACTTTGGAATTTTTTGTCATTTGCTCATAACACACGGTGAATTTTTGCAATTTTTTAGAGCCCACAACCTTCTAGAGTCCATAACTTTTAAACCGTTTGTCCAAATCACTTTGTTTTTCTATCTTGCTCTTCCTAAAAGTAAGATATTTATCATGGGTGCCACAAACCTTAAGGTTTTTGATGCAATTTTCAAAATTTTTTTCTAACTCACCAAGGGTTAGTAACCTTAATCATATATAAACATCAACTTTTTTCAAGTTAACCCTTCCAACAACCTCCAGGATGATTTATCAATGATAAGACATAAATAGAAATAACAATTAAATTAAATTAAATTAACCATAATCACAACTTAGCCAAGTGTAACTACCTTCAATAGTTAAGGTATCCCAATTGTTTTAAGGTTATACAATGATTGCTAATCCATGGTTCTATTGTGATTGTAGATGGCACCCAAACAAAAGCACCCACAGGAAGGAGAACCCTCAAAACCACAAGAGAAATGACCTAGAGTTGGAAGGGGCTAGCAGGAACAAGGCCAAGAACAACAAGAGGTGACCCATGCAATGGGACCTCTTTGTGAGGAGCCTAAAGTGGAATCTATTTGACAAATTCCAAAATAAGAAGTGCCTATAGAATAACCTTAACAAGGAGAAGCACTTGGACCTATGCCAAGGCTTGAGGTCACTTTAATTTAAGCATGCCTAGACATCATCAAGTCCCAAGAGATCCAAAGATTAGTTCTTCAAAAGATAAACTTCTGGCTATTTTCGGAAAAAGCTTTAGAGGATGTCAAAATACAATTGCAAACCTCTCCCATGTGGCCAATCATCACAACCAGTTGGGAATGGTACATGGGAGAGATCTATCTCTTCTGAAGTAGCCAAAGGCCAAGGTTCGTTGTAAAAATCAAGGACATTCAAGTGTCCTACTCAGCGAAGGCCATCTCATAGGCACTAGGGTTGCCAAATATTGGAACATAGTTGACGAAGATATCAATAAAAGGTGATCCTATGGTAAAATGGGAGTGGACCTAGCAATGCTACGGGGTGGATCATAAGGAGTATGCTACACGCAGACTGGCAGAGTGAATTTATTTCAAGATTGCAGCCTATCACCTCAATCCAACAGTGAGGCCAAGTAAGGTGACTACCTTCTCCACTCATGCATGCATTGCTAAGTAGGAAATTTCTTGTTAACCTTCTACAACTAATTTATTTGAAGATTGAGAAATGCTTCAAGGAGAACGAATGTGGAAGGAAGACCTTTCCCTTTCCATGCCTTAAAAAAAACTTTGCAAGAGGGTAGGTATTGTTCACTATTCAAATGACACTCTCATGTATGCTCCCTTGGCCTCATGAGAAAAAATCATGAAAGACAAAACACCAGCAACCATTCAAGAAGAGGAGCTGTTGCTACCACCACCCACTTAGGAGACAACACCATGGCCTGTGTAGTCCTTGAGTATCTATGACAAATCTGAGAGCAACTCTTGAGCAAACAAGAGTAGCAAGTAGGAATGAGTGGGATTGATCGATCTATATATTGACTAGCAATGAGTCACCTTAATGAGGTGGCCTGAACAGTTAGCCAGATGGAGAGGGGTGGTTCCATTTTCTCTGCCCAAAGAACATAGCTACCTTTAAGGTTAAATCCCAATGCTTAGGAGGTGACAGTGTTATTAGCAACACATCATCTATTCCTAGAAATCTTTGGGAATGCTGCCACTTTCATGGTGAGGTTCGAGGAAGGTGAAGAGGCAACTGTCTTTGATGAGACGCGATATTGCATCCCATGCGATATCACGTACGCGATATTGCGTCGTCCCCTGCGATATCGCGGTCTGCCGCCATATCTATAAATAAGAGGCGGCTCTCCCTTGTTTCCTCATCCTGGGCTAGAAGTAGGGAAACTCTGGTAGTTTGATCACTCCAGAGATAGAATATTTTCCATGTGCCCGTAGTAGGAGTCCTAAAGTGAACGGATCTTTATTCGAGCAACATTGTACCTGAACACAAATTGTGTACGGCAATAAAGACGAACTTGCTGGATAAACCTTGAAGTGCATGGAATAGGATTTTATTTATTATTTTCTCTCTCACCCTTAAACTCCTAGAATGCGGTATGAGTACGACTTGATTACGAGCATCTAAGGATGTGTACGGATAATCAAGGAATTAGCTACTCATCGCAACACGGTATGAGTACGACTTGATTACAAGCATCAAAGTGTGACTACTTGGTAACCTAGTGGCGTATCCAGGATCTACGCTTGGTAATCCCAGTGGTAGTCATGCACACAGATCTATACGGTTAGTCAAGGAATCGGCTGCTCATCGCACTTAGGCTAAATTAGATTCTCTCAACCCTTTCCTCCTAGTTAAGTACCTCAGTACGACCACTTCGAGCATGTGCATTACGTGTGGTGATCCCAGCAATGATTAGTGTTTGGTAGCCGCGGTTGCATCGGTTCAGGGTATGTACGGTAAGTGGGAATGGATGCTGATGCTAGGTAATTTAGACTTAGTCATTAGTTAGAATTAGTAATTAGTTTCTCAACCCTTCACCTTGTTAGCATAGGAGACATAAAACATAAAAGACTATAAAAATCATATACCTCAGACTTACTTAACCATACACCGTGACAACTACAAGTAAGTCTGGGAAGACAACGAATGGTTAACCTTAGGTGTTCCATGAGGCATGTAGGCATTTAGTCTGCGGAGTTCAACCGGATCACGCGCGCTACGCTCGTATTCATATGGTTGAGTGTAGGGGTACCTTGCCACTCATCAGTCTTGGTGATGTAGCACCAAGGGCAGGAAACAACGACATAAGTCATAGCTGATTATGTAGCTAAAGCATTGAATGCATTGGCAGCATCTACACTAGATGTATCTGCACTCCAAGATGTGCAAATGTCTATAGGCATGGTCAGTAAGAAATTTTATGCAACCTAGCATGAAAAACTATTGGAATAACTGGTAGGAACTAGGCAATCAACTTTAGATATCTTTGATCTTCTAGAGAACATCACTTCAACCTAGTCAGAGCTGCTGAATGTAAGGGGAAGATGCATCATTTTAGAGGGGCAACTAAAAATGACCTAAGAGAAAAATCAATGCTTGGCCATGGAGGTTGTTGAACTTCATGCTCGACTTGTAAAATAGCTAATCCTCAGCTCAGCAATGACAAGAGATGAAGCTATCAAATAGCTTCAACAACGAATTCAAAAGGCTAAGGAGGAAGTAGTAATGACCATCTTCAAACAGTCCATGACAGAAGCTGAAATGCATTCAATTGAAAAGGACTTGAATCAGATGCATCAAGAAAATGAAGCATTGATTGTGCAAAATCATTGCCTGTGAAATGTCAATGCTCAAAGAGATCAAACACAAGAATTCATTCATCAACAATAGGAGCAGTTTGCTAGAGTCAACACTGAACTAAGAAAATTGGCTATAGAGAGTTGCAATCTATCAATGAAGGAAGTATGCACCTTGTGACAAATGTCTACCATCGAAATCACCACCTGGAAGAATGAAGCTCTCAAGTTTGAGAAAGTAAAAAATCACTTCAAGGACCAAGTTGGCTTGCAAAATGAAATTAATGAAAAGGAAATCCAGATAGCAAAGCCTAAATTGAATGAAGCCCTCCAAAAACTCTAGCAAGGAAGAGAGATGTGGCAGCCCATCCTTGATGGGATTGATGCTTACAACAAAGTGGAGATCCACTTGAAGAAGTTGCATATTGAAGAAATAATAGAGTATATGTAGTTGGCCAATCTTCATTGCACAAACCTGGCAATGCTGACAGCTAGATAGCCATAGTCAGAGTTAGAGAAGTAGGTGGCTAGCTCGTATTTTCTATATGAAGTCAAGTTTAAACACCACAAGGACACTAAGCAAAAGTTTGAGACTGCTAATGCTGAACTCAAAGTTCTCAAAGGGTGATTCACAGATCAACGATCCATCACCGAGGACCTAGCCAAATGGATGAATGACTACCAAGAGCTGAAGAACATAGTGCAAGCATTTGACATTGAATGCAAATAGTTTGCTACCTAGTTTGTCAATGTCAAGGAGTTGTTTCTAGAAATCTTGTGTCCTTGGGATGTGCTCCTTCCAACCCACATTGGGGAGGTTGCATGGATAGTGCATGATCCTTGGAGTAAGGAGGAGAAAATTAAAGCATTGCTAGATGCTTTCCGCCTCCCACATAAAGTTTCAGTAGTAGTAGGACAATCATATCTACCTCAACCACTGCCAATGCATGAAGCTGGTGAAGGTTCCTTGGAGCCTCAGGAACCATCATTACCTAGGATCATTTGATCTTCTCCAACAAGCTTCACATCATCAAGGAACATGTTGTCCAATTTTTGAAGAGTTATGTCATGGTGTTTAATTTTGTGTTCTAAACATCACCATTCTTTTACTGTTGATCCGTACACCTGGGCATTCCATTTTTTGTCACGTCAGTTAAGTTTTTTTTGTTAAAAGAAAAGTCAATCAATAATCCCATACCTTCCCAATTTTGTAAAAAAAAAAACTTGAGGATGAGTTTTCATTTATTCATGGGGGTATGATGAGTTGTCATTGGTTGGCTGCATCAACGAGGCCTTGTTGACGTAGTGTCTGTCTGATGCCTATAAATACGCACCTACCAGTCACATTTATGGGGGAGTCCAAATTTCAGTAGTAGCAAAGCTCTTGCATTTTTTCCATTTGAAAGTTAGAATTTTTTCCCTGAGTGCTCGCAGGAGGAGTCATTGAGTGTATGGATCTTTATTCGAGCATTGTTATACCTAAGCATGACAATGTGTGTGACAATAAAGACAAGATTTTTGATAAACCTTGCGGCACTTTGGATAGATTAGCTCTTTTATTTATGCATTCAATATTTTCAATTATTTGTTAATTATTCTCAATTATTTCATAAATAGTTTCCAACAATTGAGTTAATGAGATTATTAAGCTAGATAGATTAAATACATAAGTATGACCACTTTGAGTGTAACAAGTATTCACTTGGTAATCCCAATAGCATTATTGCTTGGTACACCCAGTAGCGTAACATTTGGTCACCCAACAGTGGATACATGGGCTCAGGATGTGTACAAAAAGTGGGAACAGATACTTATGTTAGGATTAGTTAAATGATTAGTTAATTAGTAATTTGGATTAGTTAATTAAATTCATTTTATCCACATTTAAACCATTAAAATATAGAATAAAAAATGATAAAAATTGGATGCCTCAGTTACACTTAACCATATCAACGAATGTCACAAGTGTAATTAGGAGGACAACAATTGACCTTAAGGCTAGATTCACTTCCTAAAGGACTAGTGCACTGGAAACGATAAAGTCCACAAAATTTGACCAGGGCATATGTGAATGCTTATGATTTGTATGGTTGGGTGTAGGGGTACCTCACCACTCATCAACGAGGTATCCCTACGTCCAACCATGTGAATCACTAAGGCATTCATGCACGATCCAGTCAAATTGCATGGACCTATAGTTCTTGAGTGCACTAATTCTCTAAAAAGTGAAATGGGTGTTGATAATGTTTGTTTTCTTACCAACTACACTTATGAAGCTCAAGGGTATGGTTTAAGTGTAATTAAGGTACATGATTTTTATCATTTTATGTTTTATAAATTTAATCACCTACAACAAGAATAGAAGGTAGAGTAATTTAAAATCTAATTCATCTACTACCTAGCTAACCTAACATAAGTACCCATTTCCACTTTCTATACACATCCTGAACACGTATAGCACTATTGGGCTACCAAATGTTAAGCATTTTTAGGTTACCAAGTGCTACATGTATGCTCGATGTGGTCATGCTTGTGTTCGTTAACAACTGGAAATTAATTGCTTAATTAAAGTGTATTAAAGTGAAGTGCATAAATATTAATTACATCAAAGAAACATTAATCTATTCTCAATGGTGCAAGGATAATCAAAAGGCTTTGTTTTTATTCCCGTCACACTGCTATGCTTAGGTACATCATGTGTTTGAACAAAGATTTGTACACACTTAGACTCCTACTGCATGCACACAAAAAATATTCTAACTTTGGAGAAAATAAACTGCAAGAGCTTCGCTATGCTATGACAAAAACTATGAAAAAATAAACTAAAAACTATGAGCCTAAGCACTATGTTAATAGGTTAGCATATATCCCGTGATATCAGATATTCGACACCACATTCTGGGCTCTGAAATCGGGTATCCAATGTCAAGGTTGTGATCTTGAAGCTAGTTAAAACATGATTCATCACACATGATTTAGTAATCCATACAAAACTATGGTTGCACTTGCACAAAATTAGTCTTTCTTTAAAATGGATTATAGTAACCCAAAGATTGTAAGAGAAAGTGATTATTGAAATGATAGACCAAAATTTAGAGAAAAAATTTCAATTCTACAGCAAAATTGAAGTTAAGCAAGATTGTCCACTTTCCTGAACTCTATTTGGTATCTCTATTGATGATGAAGTGTTCAGTTCATATGTCGATTGGGCTGCGTTAAGGGAACCTCATTGACATGGCCATGTTGACATGACCCCGTCAACGTATCCATCCATGCGTTAACGTGACCCCATTAACATAGAGTTTATCTCTTGCTATAAATATGCACGCACCCGTAGCATTTATGACATCTTTTGGAGTAGTTGTAGCCAAACTCTTACAGTTTGTTCCCATAAGAGTTAGAATATTTTCCAAGTGCCCACAGCAGGTGTGAGAAAGATGTACGACTCTTTATTCGAGCGCCAATGTACCTGAGCCCATTGGTGTGACTGGCAATAAAGATGAGCTTTTTGAGCAATTCTTGCAGCATTTGGATTTAATCACTTAAGGATTTTTATAGTTTAATATTTTAGTAATTTAATAATTTCAGAAGCTTTTATTGTTATCATTTTACAATTATTGTCCTTTCATATTTTATGAGAACCATAGGCACGACCACCTCGAACATAAATCAAACACTTGGTAACCTAGTGACACTTAACATCTGGTAACCTAGCAGTGGTTAGGGTATGCTCAAGATGTGCATGGAAGATGGGATCGATTGCTTATGCTAGGGAGAGTTAAGTAATAGGGTAGTATAATTATAGATTACACAACTTTTCATTCCTTACAATTAAAGAATTAGACTTTAAAAGATAAAAAGAAAACCAATAAAAATCATTTGCCTCAATCTCACTTAACCATCGCTTTAGAACACCATAAGTGAGGTTGGGAAAACAACGACCATTCTCACTAAGTCTTAT
Source organism: Gnetum montanum (assembly GCA_015680685.1). Taxonomy (NCBI): domain Eukaryota; kingdom Viridiplantae; phylum Streptophyta; class Gnetopsida; order Gnetales; family Gnetaceae; genus Gnetum; species Gnetum montanum. The sequence goes on along the minus strand of MNCI01030241.1, from coordinate 269,834 downwards.
TGGCTAGAGTTCAATGTATGCAAGTGCTTACAATCTATGGAATTCAACTGAGTTACTTGTGAATGCCCATGATTCTTATGGTTGGGCATAGGGGTACCTCACCGCCCATCATTGGTGCCATTGTCGGGGACTATTAGTCTTACATGCGCTATCTAGTCTTAACAAGATCATCATTCACTTCGTTGGAACAGACCTAGGATAGTGAACTCTATGCACGCTAGGCAGTTTAAGTAAAAGAATAAGGCACACATGTTAAGTTGTTCTCTAATATAAAAAATGTCTTCTTCTCATAGGTGAGACAGATCCAGCCCACCAGTGCCGCAAGAGTGTCGAGTGGTATACACACATCCAGACGGGTATATCCCCAACTTCACCTTTATCCTACATCATGATGAGCACCTGAGATGGCGAGACATGGAGGGTAACATCATATTACCTCCTGATCAGTTGGTTCCTGGAATGCTACTTCAAAATCTTACCAGACTAGGCATTTAGGACCACAGTGTAGAATACATAATGGAGGATCATGACTACCGAGGTTATCATCCAATCGAGGCACAACGTGCACGGGACTAGCAACAGGTGAAACACCATGAACAGTTAAAGGGGAAACAATTTAGTAACCCTTTGTTCTTGTAGGACCCGCATGATGATGAGAAACCTATTTTTCATGATTCCCATTCAACCGAACCTCCTCCGATGCATCAGATCATCCAGTCCATCATCCAAACTAAACAATCAAGCAACCGGGAGCACTAGGATGATGAAGGATTGCGCAAGAAAGATCATGGCAAGGAGAAAGATGAACATGAAGATAGGGGTCATCATCAGAGTAGAGGAGGAGATCGACACCGAGACGGTGGTAGTTCTCCTCCCTCTTCTCCATCTTCTCATTCCACCTTGTCTTCACCAAGTTCTGATTTCAATCACAACCATAGTAGGAAGGATTGAGATGATAGCGATTGAAAAGACCGACGAGATCACAAAGACCAATGGGGATGATGTGAGGAAAAACATGACCAATCACACGAGTCTCACCATCAAGAAAGGAGAGGCAGCCGAAATCGTCACAAACGTCGTGGCCAACAACAAGACTATGACTCGAATGAACTACTGCTGACTACTCGAAGCATGCTTAACATAGCTGAGGTGGTTCAAATACCCAGTAGGCACCTGAAAGATAGTTGGATCAAGTGCCTTGACATGAACAATATCCCCAGATTTGAAGGGGGATATAATTGTGATCCACAGACTCACTTGTAAGCATTCCATGATGGTTGCACCTTGTAGAACATAAACAATGATTGGCAAAAACTCAAGTTGTTCCCCTGAATACTCATCAAGGAAGTAGAAAGCTAGTACTAGTTTCTGGAGCTAGAATCAATTAGGAGATGGAGTACGATGCTAGAAATTTTCAATGATAAGTATCAAACCTACTCCAGAGTGGCTAACTTGAGATGATAGATCCAAGGGTGGAACTAGGGTGGTCATGAACCCTTGGATGCAGCCATGAGTAGATATTACTCATTGTTACATTGATGCCCTGGTCATGGCTACTCTCAGCAGAAATAGCTTCGCCATATCATAGATGGGCTCCACTTTGAAACAAGAAAGACCCTGGGAGTTTACGCTTAGGGATGGCTATTTGAATTGAGGGCCCATCAATTACAGTGTCTCATTGAGCAAGTGCCCAAAGAGGAAGGGGAATTAAGAAAAAAAAAGAGTGTAGAAGAGTATAATCGGGACCCTTCCATCCAAAGGAAGGAAGTTCGATTTTGTGAAGAGGAGGAAGAATCACCATTGGATGCAGTGATGAACCAAAAAACCTTGCCCATACAAAAATTTGCCTCTAAAATTTTGGCCAAGGTTGACAAGATGAGGGACTCTTCGGATGAAAGGTCCCAAAGAGTCCTAAAAATTACAAAGGAGTCCAAAGAGCAAAGTAATGAGTGAGATCGAGAAAGGAGAAGAGAAGCTGAATGTGCCTACCATAAAGGTAAAGGCAAAGTTGCTATGGCAGAATGGGTTGTAGACTCTGACACAGAGGAGGATGATGGATGTGACATATGCCAGTACGACCATCCTAAGGGGTGTTGCTCGGTGGTGTCACATCTATAAGAGTCTAGGGTGTATGCACTGAACCCTCGTTTGGCAAAAAGGCAAACACCCCGAAGATTACCTTATCCACAAGGCAATCCTAGGTAGTTCCACTAGCCACAAGGATATTATCCAAGTGGAGTGCCACCGCAACCCTATGAGTATTATCAACAATGGCAACATCCACAATCGTGGGGGATGCCACCTCCAAGGTAGCAGTACCCTTACCAAGAGCCAAATCCTTACGGGTACTACGTTCAACAACCAGTGTCCCCATGGGACTCTTTTAGTCACGCAACATTTCAAACTCATTACCACCCCTTGGAATACTTTTGAACATAGTCTCCATCACTTCGGGGGAATAACTCACATCTATACTATCCTCCATCACCTTGTCCTCTCATCCCTACTCATCAACCCCACTCAACTACCTCTTGCTCCACTTATGCATGGTAAGATACCACCACAACCATAGAAATGCAAAGCCATAAGGGCTTTCAACTTACAATCAGCATCTCAGCTGAGTGGAGCAAAATCAAACCCATAGAAATGCCCTTTCTTCCAGCCCAATATCCCTAACATACCCTCACATTCACCTATGGCTAGTGCCTCTAAACCTCCAATTGCCTCCACTATTCAACCCTTTGAGCGCCCTTCAAGCCAAACACCCTCCATAGTACAAACCATCATGCTCACACACATTGTAACGGATTGGATAAAGGCAGGTCATCTCCCTCGAAAATTGACTAATCCAAGGAGTCCCCTCATATACCTTGAAGTGGCAAGAGATGAGCCATGCAAAGCTCTCTTGGATTTAAGGTTAGGTGTTAATTTGATTTCACATTATATGTACAAGACTTGGAACCTACCCCCAATGAAGAAAAGCAACATCTAGCTTGAGTTGGCAAACTAATCCATATCCGTACCCTTAGGATTGGTAGAAGATATGATGACCACCATTTGTGGGTGGTCCTATCTTGCTAACTTCCTAGTCATCCAAGTTGATAATTACAAGGGAAATTTCCCAATTATAATGGGGAGAACCTGGCTCAACACGGTGCACGCATGATTAGGACTCCAAGATCTTTCCCTTGAACTTTCAAAAGAAAATCCTTTTAGGAAGATTGAGAAGAAGCACATTCCATGCATTGCGTACAGTGACTTAGGGTGCAACTGTGTGCAGCAACTTTGGTCCACTAAGTGGACATCTATTCAAGCATGCAGTTGGTGTGCTGAAGCATCCCAAGTTCAACGATGCTTGTACGCAATAGCCACAAATTAAGAAGGCACCTAGTGGCTGACCGCTGACTCTGATAGCAACACTTTATGCATGGAACAATCTGAGGGCCTTGTATGTGCCTATATGAAAAGCATGGATGAAGTGGAAAAGGTCCATTAACAAGTCTCCATTGTTGATGATAGTGATGATTGGGGAAAGCTTCAGATCCCTGAGAGCTTTAGATAGGAGCCCTTGGAATTGAAAACCTTACCAACTAATCTAGAATATGCATTCTTGCAAAATCGCAAGCTAGTAATCATCAATGCCACTCTTGCTCCTGAGCAAAAGAGGAAATTTCTAAAAATGGTGAACAAATGGATGGCTACTTTTGCATGGTCATATCATGAATTAACAAGATTTGACCCTAGGGTATGCCAACATCGGATCTATATCAACTCCTCCATGAAGCCACAATGACAACCACAAAGACGGTTGAACCCCAAACTAAAGCAAGTTGTTAAGGATGAAACTAAACAATTATTGAAGGCGAGGTTCATCTATTCTATTGCAGATAGCGAATAGGTCAGCCCACTCATTATTTTGCCAAAGAAGGTTGGCAAATGGAGGGTTTGTATAGATTTCTGACTACTAAACATGGTGACCTTCAAGGATCACTTCCCACTTCCGTTTGTGGATCAAGTGTTGGATACTATTGTTGGGCATTGTTACTATAGCTTTTTGGATGGTTATAGTGGCTATAACCAAATCCAAATCACACCTGAAGACTAGGCCAAAACAACATTTACAAATCCCTGGGGGACTTTTGCATATAAGAAGATGCCCTTTGGCTTGTGCAATGCGCCTGCAACCTTCCAACAAGTTGTCCTCAGCATCTTTCAGCAACAGATTGGCAATGGAGTAGAAGTTTTCATGGATGACTTCTCTACCTATGGAGCAACATTTCAATAAGCCTTGGACTGCCTTGAGAAAGTTTTAAAAAGATGTATGGAAAACAATTTATGACTCAATTGGCAAAAGAGCCACTTGATGGTCTAAAAGGGCATTATTCTAGGGCACTGCATTTCACAAGCAAGGATTAGTGTAGATCCTGAAAAAATTAGGGTCATCCAAGGAATCACCAGTCAACCGAGTACTGTAAAAGATGTTTGGTCATTCCTTGGCCACATTGGTTATTACCGACGCTTTATCAAGAATTTCTAGAAGATTGCCAAGCTGTTGGTGAAACTCACAAAGAAAGACGCTTTGTTTGTCTGGACAAAGGAATGCGAATCTGCATTGCAAACACTCAAATAGAAACTCGTAGAAACTTCAATTCTATGAGCACCCAACTGGTCCAGACCTTTTCATATCATGACAGATGCATCTAATTATGTATTGGGAGCCATGCTTACATAGTTGGATGACCAATGATGCCCATATTATATCCACTGTGCAAGTTGAAGCATTGTGGGTGCTTAGTTCAACTACACCACCACTGAAAAGAAATTAATGAAGGTGGTGTTCGCCTTGGAAAAATTTCGATACTATGTGCTTGGGTACAAGGTGTTTGTACATAATGACCATAGTTCCATTCGATTTCTGATGAAAAAACCAACGATGAGTCCCCATATCATACGGTGGCTTGTGATCCTTTAGGAATTTGACCTTACTATGGTAGACAGGAAGGGAACTAAGAATGTGGTTGCTAACCACTTATCTCGGTTACGATGGGATGACATAGAGGAGGAGGAGCCACTCTCTAATCAATTTCTAGACGAACTCCTCTTTGCAGGTGCTATCAATAAGGAGATGCCCACCGGATTAACGTGGTTTAACAACATCCTCACTTATCTCTCAACACAATAATTACCAAAAGAGTGGGATCATCGAAAGAAATAGTAGTTTCTTCACAAGGCCAAGCACTTAATGGAAATCAATGGACACCTTTATAAGGTGTGTGTGAATGGCTTGGTTTGATGGTGCATCCTTGATGTGGATACATTACACGTCCTCCAAGATGATCATGAGGGTTGATGAGACGCGACATGCACTGTGCCGCAATATCGCATCCCATGCGATATCGCGTCTTCCCCTGCGATATCGCATACGCGATATCGCGGTCCGCCGCCATATCTATAAATAAGAGGCGGCACTCCCTTCATTTCCCAATCCTAGCTAGAAGTAGCGAAGCTCTAGCAGATTGATCACTCCAGAGTTAGAATTTTTCCCATGTGCCCGCAGTAGGAGTCCTAAAGTGAACGGCTCTTTATTCGAGCAGCTTGTAACCTAAACCCAAGTTGTGTACGGCAATAAAGACGAACTTGATTGGATAAACCTTGCAGTACATGGTTTTATTGTTGTTTATTTACTACTTTCCTAGTGCGCACAAGTACGACTTGATTACAAGCGTCCACGGACGTGTACGGCTAGTCAAGGAATC